>JANAVB010009198.1:37146475-37350984 GCA_029216955.1 Iris pallida | reverse complement strand
TCCCCGGGTATGATATCATATTGGGGATGGACTGGCTTAGCTATGCCATGCACTATAGACTGTCATGAGGGTAGTATTCTGTTCTGTCCCCCAGCACGGCACCATTCAGTGTCATGAGGACAGAGCCGGAGATCAGCCTAGAGCCGAACTGTTGTACGACAGTTGGGGAGATAGCACCGCCACACCCTACATTAGGGAGTTTTTGGATGTATTCCCCAAAGGATCTTCTAGGACTTCCGTCTGACAGAGATGTGGAGTTCACTATAGATTTAGTACCGGGTTCATCACCAGTATCCCAGGCTTGCTATAGAGTGAACCCCAAGAGGCCGTAGAGATGAAAGAGCAGATTGATGCCGTATTGAAAAAGGGTTTCATTCGATCTAGTGCTCTCTATGGGAGCATTAGTGCTCTTGTGCCTAAGAAGCATGGTATATTTCGATTGTGTATTGACTACCGGGCGTTGAATGGCATCACCATTAAGAACAAACATTCTCTGCCCAGGTAGATGATTTGTTCGACCAGTTGAGTGGAAGAAAGTATTTTCCAGGATAGATTTGAGATCCGGGTACCACCAGTGAAGGTCAGGCAGCAGACATCCAGAAGACGGCGTTCAACACGAAGTACGGGCAGTACGAGTTTCTGGTGATATCATTTGGTCTCACAATGTGCCAGCTGTCTTTATAACTTGATGAATAAGATATTTCGCCAGTATCTGGATAAGTTCGTCATAGTATTCATCAACGACATCCTGATATACTCGAACGCTGGAGGAACACGTAGAGCACTTGCGAATAGTTTTGGGGATTCTGAGGCAGGAGAGATTGTATGCCAAATTGTCGAAGTGTGAGTTCTTTTTAGACCGAGTTGATTTCTCGGCCATGTAGTTACTTGAGAGGGATCTCGGTGGATCCCAGAAGATTGCTGCCATTGAGACATAGAAGGCTCTCGTAAGTTTCAGAGATCAGGAGCTTTCTGGGTTTAGCCGACTATTATAGAAAGTTCGTCCAGGACTTTGCTAGATAGCTGAACCCATGATGAAGCTGACGCGGAAGGACGCAGAGTACATCTGGTCAGAGGACTTCCAGGCAGCATTTGAGGAGCTGAAGAGAAGGCTGGCGACGTCTCCAGTTCTGACATTACCTTCAGGATCTGGAGGTTTCACTATATACAGCGATGCTTCGAAAAGGGCTAGGATGTGTCCTATAGCATGAAAAGTGATTGCTTATGCATCCAGGCAATTGCGGACTCATGAGCGAAACTATCCTACCCTAACCTAGAGTTAGCTGCGGTGATCTTTGCACTCAAGTTATGGAAACATTACTTATACGGAAGCGTGTGAAAATCTTTACTGACCACAATAGCTTGAAGTATGTGTTCACGCAGAAAGAGCTGAACATAAGGCAAAGACGATGGTTGGAGTTGATAAAGGACTTCGACATCGATTTACAGTATCACCCGAAAAGGCAAATATGGTGGTGGATGCGCTGAGCAGGCTTCTGATGGCATGGTATCTGATGATATCGACATTCGCGGGAAGATCTGGAGAAGCTCGGTATCGAGATAGTTCGGCCAGGATCAGTGATACAGATGGCGCTTGACATACAGTCAGGTTTGATGGAGCATCGGGAGGCAAAGTCTACAGATGAGAGCCTTCGCAGACTTCGAGCCCAGCTTTAGCTGGATTGCTGGATGCTCACCGTAGCAGAGGATGGATCCTTGAGGCATGGCAGCCGATTGTACGTGCCGAAGGGAGAGCTGATAGAGGCAGTCTTGCAGGAGGCGCACCGATCGAGATATTCTATTCACCCTGGTGCCACAAGATGTACCGTGACTTGCAGGAACATCTTTGGTGGCACGGATGAAGAGAGATGTATCACATTTCATTTCAAGATGCCTAGTTTGCCAGCAGTCAAGGCGGAGCGCCAAAGGCCAGCTGGTCTATTGCAGTCGTTACCCATTCTCGAGTGGAAGTGGGAACACATTACGATGGACTTCGTCTCAGGGCTTCCTCGTTCCCAGAGGGAAGGATGCCATTTGGGTCATCGTGGACAGGCTGACGAAGTGTGCGCACTTCATACCTTTCAAGTGGAGCTTTCCACCGAGAAGTTGGCAGAGCTATACATGCAGCAGATAGTTCACTTGCATAGAGTACCTGTGAGCATCGTGTCAGACAGAGACAGCGGATTCACGTCCCATACTAGGAGCTTGCAGGAGGAGTTGGGCAGTCGGCTCAAGTTCAGTACGGCGTACCACCCGCAGATAATGGGCAGTCCGAGAGGACGATACAAACGCTGGAGGACGTGCTGAGGACTTTTGTGCTGGATTTTGGCGGATCATGGGAGAGCCATCTGCACTTGGTAAAGTTTTCATACAACAACAGCTACCAAGCCAGTATCGGTATGTCTCCTTTCGAGGCACTATATGGACGCGATGTCGTACACCGCTCTTTTGGGATGATGTTGGGGACAGAGTTATGCTTGGGCAGAGATGATCACGGATGCAGCAGAGAAGGTCGGGATGATCAGAGACAGGCTCAGAGTAGCTCAGGACAGGCAGAAATACTGGACGATGCTAGTCGCAGACCGATGGAGTTCGCTGACGGAGATATGGTGCTAGTGAAGATATCACCTACTAGAGGGACGATCCGGTTCGGACGAGGAGGCAAATTGAGCCCCAGATACATCGGGCCGTTCGAGATACTTGCCAAGATCGGAGAGTACTTACAGGGTTGCACTTCCACCCAACCTAGCAGGAGTTCACGATGTCTTTCACGTATCCCAGCTAAGAGATATGTTCCGGACCCCAGCCATGTGCTCGATCATTCAGAGTTGTAGATCGGACCGAGCCTTACAGTTACTGAGCAGCCAGTGGAGATATTAGACAGGAGGGAAGAGGCTGAGGAACAAGATTATACCCCTAGTACGAGTAGCTTGGAGCCGTCACTCTCCAGGTAAATCTACTTGGGAGAGGGAGTCGGACATGAGGGAGAGATATCCTTACTTGTTTCGACCCAACCGCTGCGAGGGAACCACCCTTCCCGCTTGATACCTTAGAGGTTAGTTTCGATCGTAGCCTTAGTCATTTGTTGCATTGCTTGTTAGTTAGAAATTGTAGGGTCTTCAATCCTTTTGAATTTCGAGGACGAAATTTTTCTCAAGGAAGAAAGATTTGTCAGTCCCTGTTTTTAAAATTGATTTTAATTAGTATTAATTAGTTGCTAACATATTTAGCTTTAAAATAATTTTTATAATTTTTAGAATTTTTCTAGAATTTTTAAATAATTATTAAACAGTTTTTTAAATCAAAATATCAATTTGTAATAAACTGAATTGTTTTAATATCATTTTATAGATTTAAAATTGTTTTAATATCATTATGCATTTGTTAGATTGTTTATATCGTTTGTAATTTAGTAAATTGCTTTAACTGGTTTTGTAAATTTATTTTTGCATTAACATAGGGTAGGGACCTAGCTGCTAATTCCTACAGTCTATGGGCCTTTCTGCAATTTTGGCCGTCACCCCCCCCCCCCCACGTTTCCTACCTGCCCCCGACGACCGTCGACGTGCGGCGACTTCCACGCACGACCGACCACCGCCTTCCCAACCGACCTCTACCCCCTATAAATAACCCCCCGGTCCTAAACCCTAACCCTAGACAAAAATCCGACCACCCCGACCCCCTTCTTCCCCGACGAGAACCTTAACCTGAACCCTAACTCCGGCGAGTGCGGCGCCACCCCCCACAACGACCATCACCGCCCACAACCGCCACCACTCGGCGCGTCTCATCGAGACGAACGCAGCGCCACCCGAGCGTCGCGTCCCCGAAGCCTCTAGCCGCCGTCAGCACACTTCACAACCCCCAGTTCGTCGGACACGCGAGTAACACTCTAAAAACCGTGTCGTGCGTGTCCCAATCTCTCATATATGACTCGCCAGGACACGCGCGACATGATGGTGAGTCTGGACACGTAAAACTCGACACGTACGTGTCGTGCATAGCACGGACACGCGACTCGTGTGTCCTTACTGTCAGGACACAGAGATAGTGTTATCTCGGATTTAGACCCATTAACCCATTAAACTAAACCTACACTAACCCAACCCTACCTCTAACACCAGCTTGGGCTGACCCCCTGGCCAGCCCACTGAGCCCAAGAACCCACCCCTCTGGGCCGAGTTCGAACCCCCCTTGCTTTTTGTTTTCTTTTTATTTTATTTTGTTTTTTAGTTTTATTATTGTTATATTTATAGATATGTTATATGTTTATGTATTTTTGTATATATATATTTTATAATATAATATTGTTATATGTATGTATATATATTATATATATATATATATTATATATATAATATCAGTAAGTATATTATATTATTTTATAATTAGTATTTTACTATATATATATATTTTTTTTAGTATTTTATAATTCGTATTTTTTACTATATATTTATATTTTTTTTTTTTTTTTTTTACTATTATTAATATATCTATATATATATATATAATATCTATATATATATACTATATATATAATATAATATATAATATATATAATAGAAATCTAATATTATTATATATATCTATATATCTCTATATATATATATATATAATATATAATATATATATATATATCTTATCTATATATATATATATCTATATATATATGATACAAATACTGTATTATATATCTATATATATACTATATCTATATATATATATATATATTATAATATATATATAAAAATCTATATATATTATATATAATCTATATATTCTATATCTAGATATATATATATATGTATGTATGATGTATATAAAAATTATTATATATATTATATATATATTATATATATATATATATATATCTTCTATATATATATAATATATATATATATATATATATATTTATCTATATATATATATATATATATGTCCCTTCGGGGACATCCATAAAATATATATATATATATAATATATTAATATATATATAATATAATATATATATATATATATATATATATATATATATATATATATATATATATATTTATTATATGTATATATATATATATATATATACATATAATAAATATATATATATATATATATATATATATATATATATATATATATATATATATATATATTATATATTGTAGTTATATATTTATATATGTATTTGAAATTCTACCTTGTACAAAATATTGTTATATAGAAATTCACAAGATTATTTTATTATATATTTTGTAACTTGTATATTTTTACCACTTTAAAAATATATTATTATTATTTAAATTCCTGTATTTTATTTGTTATGACCAATTGATGTCCAAGCCTAGCATGGATTTTTAGGCCCAATTATGTCTAATACATTCAGAGTCTGTACAAGTCATATTGGACTTGATTCAATGTCACGCCCCAGAACCAGAATACTGGAGAGTGGGGGGCAGACATAGCCAGCTATGTATACGAAATGGGATCCATCTCGCTATACGGTCACGGCTGTCTAGATACATAAGGGTTTAACTACAAGCCAGCAGTCTCTTAAGGTCATGAACAAGCCTGTTGTCTCAATCACAAGCAAGTAAGTAAAAGTTACAAAATGCATGATCATTAAATATACAATAGTAAGGCGTCCCAAACATTACATATTCAGCTGATCATGAAGCTAGTCGTTACAAAATGTCAGGACTAGCAAGAGTTTAGTCATACATGATCAACCCTAGGATCTGTCAATCATGTTACAGCCCGTAGGCAGACAGTAAGTAATTACAATCGAGCTAAACAGGTGCTCGTCGGCTAAACGCCTCAAAAGAATATATTTTT
Source organism: Iris pallida (assembly GCA_029216955.1). Classification (NCBI taxonomy): domain Eukaryota; kingdom Viridiplantae; phylum Streptophyta; class Magnoliopsida; order Asparagales; family Iridaceae; genus Iris; species Iris pallida. The sequence continues at coordinate 37,345,152 of JANAVB010009198.1, read as the reverse complement.
ACAATAGAGTGGGAGAGCCAAAAATAACCCACTCGTTGCCCTGGTTACGCCTGGTGTTCACCATCGGGCTGGAGAAGCGGTAGATCCTCGGGAGCTGCTCCGAAATCTGGCCATACAAAACCAGCTGGGTCAGATCCCAGAAAGAGCAAGTGCCACAAAGGAAACTTTACTTAGGAACTAAAACCAGCAACTAGTACAATAGATAATAAATTAATAATAAAGACAAAAATTAAGGAAAGGCATAACAGGTGATATACGACGAGATAACCATGGAACTATTCAGATAACCAGGTTACAACCCGTAAACCAAACAAGGACCGGGGTTGTAACCCTTCGTCTGAACAGAACTTGGAATTATCACCATTTATCGGTAAAATAAATACAGGCATTCAAGTCATGCAGTAATCTGGAACAGAATCAGGACAAGACTAGACTGGTTAGACTCCATTCAATCATTCACGGCCAAGCAAGAATTACGGCTTGATACTTTAACTAGCTAGGGTTATCACAAGCCTAGTTACTAGCAAGATGCAATGAGAATCTTCCACAGCCACAAGCCCTGCAGTCCATCCAGGTTACCCGGGTTAAAAGATTTAGAGTTAAATTCAGGTGGGTACATCGTCCAGAAAATGAATGTACCCTTAGGTAGCTTGAAGGGTGCAACACATGACAGTGTGCTGGAAATGTGCCCTACTCGACGGCAGGCTATAGATCCCAAGGCGTGCCCAGGTAACGGGATTGCCTGTAGCTGGGAGATCTCTTTATGACTAGTGTATTAATCTAGTTATTAGCATTAGTCCATTTCAATATATACTCCTGACCGTGGTACTCAGGAGTCCCCTCCTAGACATGATGCAAGACAGGACTGAATTATTTGTACAAGCACAATCGCCCACGGTGTCCAAGACATTTATACAGGTCATGTCATATCAGGTAGACGTCGCAACAGCTTATCAGATATATCATGTCAGGTTTTCATTTCAAGTATACTGGCCAAGAGTGCGCCACAGCGGGCCACTATCAGGTCATGTCATGTTCACTTGCCGCACCATGTCATGTACAATTATCATTTCAATCATGTCAATCAAATCGTGATTTATCAAGTTCAGGATAAAAGGCGTAAGGATATAAATGGACGTAAAAATATACAATAAGGAGTTACAAAACATGGACAAATGGTGATAAATAATAGTACACAGGGCTATTGGAAATTCATGCGGCTCCGGCATATACGGCCAAGAAGTGATCACATGCGGCAGGGAGGAGAACAGCCCATGCGGCTGGGAAGTGCAGTATCATGCGGCTGGGTATAGAAGGAGGCACATGCGGCTTAGTAGAAGCCCATACGGCTGGGTCAACGGGGTTGCTTATGCGGCTGGGAATGAAGGGCGCATATGCGGCTGATAATGGACTCAGCCTCATGCGGCCATGGGTACGGATGCATATGCGACTTGGGAGCAAGGCCTTATGCGGCCAGACAGGTTATACGCCTATGCGGCCAGGATATGAAGGGGGTGCATGCGGCTCGGTTAGGAGCTCATGCGGCCAGGTCAGTTCAAGAGCTCATGCGGCTAAGAAGGAGTACAAGTTCATGCGGCCAGGAGAGACAAGGGCGCATATGCGGCTAAGTGGAGAAAAGTCCATACGGCTGGGAGAACACTTGCCGCATGAAATGTTCATACGGTCAAGTCAAGTAGTGTTCTTCTTCTCCAAATTTTCGAGGAGAAGAACACCAAGAAGCCATGGCGACCAAGCTGCATAGAACCTTCATCCGGAGTCCAAATCCGAACTTCCATAGGTCAAAATAGGGCAGAACGAAAGCCTCTACAACATGGAACCATCAAAACTCAGAAATAACAAGATTAAGTAGATCAAAACCCAAGAAATCCAAAAATAAGTAAACTTAGATCTACAAGAATCTAGCCATGGAATGAGGAAATGCTAAGTACTAAAGTAATTTAAAATATTGTAAGGAAGAGAATAAAGAAATAAATTTGGAGTTCCTCCATGAAGCAAGTTGCACTTGCCTAGACCTCACTCTCTTGGTAGGTACATGAGTTAATGGTGGAGAAGAAGAGAGTAATGAAGAGAGAGAAGGAAGAATGGGTTAATAAATATTATGGGTGGTGGTAGGTAGGGGGTTCATCCATGGTTCATGATGAACCAAAAATAATCCCAACCGAACCAAGCCAACCCGGGCCAAGAATAAACCAAGCCAAGACATGAAGAAAACTAAACAAGGAATCAAGCAATACAAGATAAAATACGTACACGTGTTCCAAAATACATAATACGAACCACAGGCATTACAACTCTACCCACCTTAAAAGAATTCCATCCTCGAAATTTAATTAAGAGGCTAGAGGGACGAGGACAAGCTACATTAATCACAAGCAAGCTATAACTAGGCAGGCAATCACTCATTCAAGCAAAGAATCGAAGGTATGAGGCATAAGGAAGACATTATATCTCACGAGTCAAACAAATCGGGATATCGCGATCGGATATTATCCTCACGCTCCCACGTTGACTCACCCAAAGAGTGATGACCCCAAGCAACTCGGACTAACTTGATAGTCTTGTTCTTGAGTATCTTCTCTCTTCTGTCCAATATAGACACGGGCCTCTCCTCATACGAAAGGTTGGTACCAATAACCAATTCCGAATGATCCAGGATGTGGCTCGTGTCCGGGATATACCGTCGTAATTGGGATACATGGAATACGTCATGTACCTATCTTAGCGACGGCGGATGAGCGAGACGATAGGATACATCTCCTACTCGCTCCAGAATGTCAAATGGCCCTATATACCTAGGACTAAGCTTTCCCCGCACGCCGAAATGAATGACGCCACGGTTAGGCAAAATCCTCAGGAATACATGGTCACCGACAGAAAACTCGAGAGGGCACCGATGAGAATCGGCCCAATGGCGCTAGCGATCTTGGGCTACTCGAAGATGATCTCGGACTCTTCTGACCACTTCAACTGTCTGGGCAATCATTTTTGGACCGAGCATCTGCCTCTCTCCAACATCATCTCATGCTAGCGGGGACCAGCACTTCCTACCATACAGTGCCTCGAACGGTGCCATCTGAATACTGGCTTGGAAACTGTTATTGTACGAGAACTCCACCAGGTGTAAGTGATCCTCCCACGAACCACAGAAGTCAAGGGTACAGGATCGCAACATATCTTCAAGAGTCTGGATTGTGCGCTCCGACTGACCATCTGTCTGCGGATGATATGCTGAACTGAACTGGAGGTGAGTTTCCAAACTCTTCTGCAGGCTACGCCAAAAGTGCGACATGAATCTTGAATCTCGATCCAAGGTGATACTAACTGGCACTCCGTACAACCTGACAATCTGCCTGAGGTACATCTCTGCTAACTGAGCTGTCGACTGACCAACTCTGAACGGGAGGAAGTGAGCTACCTTCGTGAGCCGATCAACTATAACCCAGATAGCATCTCTACCAGCTGGGGATCTAGGTAATCCAGTCACGAAATCCATGGTCACATGCTCCCACTTCCATTCTGGAATCGGCAAGGGCTGAAGAAGTCCAGCGGGCCTCTGATGCTCAGCCTTAACTTGTTGGCAGACTAAACAACGAGAGACAAACTGGGCTATCTCCCTCTTCATGCCATTCCACCAAAAGAACTGACGAATATCACGGTACATCTTCGTACCGCCCGGATGAATGGAATATTGAGAACTGTGAGCCTTGGCCATGATTTCCTGCCTGATATCTCCACTGGGTACACAAAGACGCTTACCATGTCAAAGTGTACCGTCTTTATGAATGCATAACTCTGGTCTTCGGCCTGTCTTACACTCTGCTCTGAGTCGCTGAAGCTTGGAATCTGTTGACTGCGCCATCCGGATCCTCTCGACTATAGTGGACTGAACTTGCATGCTGGCCATCAATGCCATACTGGAAGGGAGAACAACTTCAATACCCATCTTCTGAAGATCTGCTAACAGCTCGGGTTGCACAGTTAGAAAATAAACTCCGGCTCTCCTGCTCAATGCATCTGCTACAACGTTGGCCTTCCCGGGATGATACTGCAAGTTGACATCATAATCCACAAGAAGTTCCAGCCACCTTCTCTGACGCATGTTAAGATCCTTCTGGGTGAAAACATACTTCAGGCTCTTATGGTCGGTGAAAATCTCCACCCTATCTCCATACAGATAGTGCCTCCACAACTTGAGTGCAAACACTACTGCTGCCAGCTCCAAGTCATGGGTTGGGTAATTTCTCTCATGATCACGAAGTTGTCGTGACGCATAAGCTATTACCTTCCCATGCTGCATCAGAACACATCCTAAACCTCTGTCCGAAGCATCACAATACACTGAGAATCCTCAGGTTCCATCTGGAAGCGCGAGAATGGGAGCCGTCATCAAGTCTCGCTTCAACTTCTCAAAAGAATCCTGGCACTCTGCTGTCCAAGTAAACTGCGCATCCTTGCGGGTCAAATGGGTCAATGGTACCAAAATTCGAGCAAAATCTGAAACAAATCGCCGATAGTAGCCGGCCAATCCAAGAAAACTGTGAACTTCTGCAACCGTGCTGGACACTGGCCATGACTCAATAGCCACGATCTTCTGGGGATCCACTTCTACTCCTCCTCTGGTGATGATGTGACCCAAGTACGAAATGCGATCGAGCCAGAACTCGCATTTACTGAACTTGGCATACAACTGGTGCTCCCTGAGAATCTGAAGAACCACACGGAGATGCTGCTCATGATCCGCCTCACTCCTGCTGTAGACCAGGATGTCATCAAAAAACACAATCATGAACTGATCCAAGTAAGACATGAAGATACGATTCATGAGATCCAAGAATACAGCCGGCACATTGGTCGCTCCAAATGGCATCACAAGGAACTCCCAATGCCCATATCTCGATCTAAAAGCTGTCTTCGGGATGTCCTGCTCTCTGACTCTGATCTGATGATATCCTGAGCGCAAGTCGATCTTCGAGAATACTGCTGCCCCTTTGAGCTGATCAAACAAGTCATCTATCCTCGGGAGAGGATATCTGTTCTTGATTGTCACTGAGTTCAAGGTACGATAATCAACATATAACCTGGACGTACCATCTTTCTTTTTCACAAAAAGCATCGGGACTCCCCAAGGTGATCTACTAGTACGAATGAATCCCTTCGTTCTGAGTTCCTCAATCATCTTGTACAATATCTTCAACTCTGAAGGTGCCATCCTGTAGACTCTCTCTGACACTGGAGCGGTCCCGGGAATCAAGTCTATGGTGAACTCGATCTCCCGCTCTGGCGGCATACCTGGAAGCTCCTCCGGGAAAATATCTGGGAACTCATCGACTATCCGGGGTAACTGTACTGCTGCTACTGCCATCCGCAACACTGGAGGAGAAGGCTCAACTGTGCCTCGAAAAAAGAAAAACTCCGGTTCGCCTGGAATGCTGAAAACAACTCTACCAACATGGCAGTCTATCCTAGCATATTGGTTCCTCAACCAATCCATCCCTAGGACCACATCATAATCGGCCATCGGGAACTCTATCAATCTAGCGAGAAATTCTTTACCGCTAACTACGATCCGACACGAGGAAAACACCCTATCGACTCCCACAAGTCCGTTACCAGTAAGTATATTGAGCCTTACCGATAACGATCGGGCTCCAATCCTATCCATGTCGCGAATCGTACAGACATAAAAGAATACGATGTACCAGAATCAAATAAAGCTGAAGCTGGAAAGGAGTTGACGAGAATAGTACCGGCCACTACTTCTCCTGGCGCCAATCCTTCCTCGGTGGTCATCACCATAGCATGACCATGCCCTCGGGGTGATGGTCCCCTCTGCTGAAATCCTCGCTGTCTATTCTGACTCAAGGCTTGGGCTTGAGCATGCTGCTGGGGGTTCTGCTGCTGAAATACTTGAGACTGAGGCGGCAAGGGCCTCGGCAATGGATACTGCTGCTGCTGGACCGAAGCTGGTCCTCTCACCGAAGAGCTAGAAAGGTTGGACGATGATGAACCTACCCTATTCGGGCAAGATCCAACCCTATGGTCTACTGCTCCACAAGCCAGACATAATCCCTGTGCCCTGCGGTACTCTGCCACTACATGGCCCGACTTCCCACAATGAGAACATCCCACTGCGGAAGACTGCTTCTGCTTCTGCTGCTGAGGGTACGTCGGGCTGAATGCTGAACCGACGTTACTGAGGCCGCCCGCCTCGGAGCTCCAATAGTCAAAGCCCTGGCTGTCGGGGCTGGGGCTGAAGACTGATTCATCTGGCCGTGGGATCTCTTTCGACCTCTGGCCCTATCCACAATCCTCTGGGAGGTATACTCATGCCTCCTAGCTGCTCTCAAGACTGCATCAAAAGTCTGATGCTCAGACTGCTCAACTGCCAATAGAATCTCCAGATGAAGCCCCTGCTGAAATCGCTGGGCTCTATCATACTCGGTTGCTACCAAGGTGGGAGCAAACCGACTGAGTCTCGAAAACTCGGCCACATATCCATCGACCGTCCTGCCCATCTGCTTCAGATTGGTGAACCTCGTCTGTAGATCGTACCGAGCTACAGCATTGAAATACTTGGTCTGGAATCTCTCTGAACACCGCCCAAACAATGGGTGCTGCTAATCCAATGGCCTGCGCTGCCCACCAGCTGCGGGCAAGATCTAACAACTGCAGGCGCACCACGGCTACCTTTTCGTTCTCTGGGATCCTGGCTGCTTCTAGAATCACCTCTGTATCCTGAAGCCATGCATCTGCAGCGATAGCATTTTCACTACCGTCGAAGAAGGGAGGGTTTAAGCGCTTGAAGCTGTTGGCCGCGCTATTACCCTGATGTCCTCCTCTGGTCAAAGCATCCGTTACTGCCTAGTGTAAGGCATCTCCACGACAATCTTGGGAAGCTATCAAGGTCCTGATGAGTCCCACCAAAGTGCCATCATCAGGCTCGGCAGGCTGAACTGGCTGGACGGGTGGCTCTCCGTCAGAAGGTACGACTCTGGAGGCTACTCCGAAATGCTGGGCTTGATCTCCGTGTTGCTGTTGATCCGCGGGAAGTGCTCCACCTTGCTGACCGGCAGATCCAGGAACGATGCCGCTGAAAAAGACGACATAGGAATAATAAGGAAGGACCAGGACAGATCAACGATACAAGCAGATGATCAGGACAAGAATCCAGGGATTCAGAAGATACGAGCAGAGATCAAGGGCGAATACTGATTGAGACATCTATTCGGTAAACCCTCACATATCTTGATTTACAAGACCTGCATGGGCTACCACTTAAACCATGTCACACCCCAGAACCAGAATACTGGAGAGCGGGGGCAGACATAGCCAGCTACGTATATGAAATGGGATCCATCTCGCTATACGGTCACGGCTGTCTAGATACATGAGGGTTTAACTATAAGCCAGCAGTCTCTTAAGGTCATAAACAAGCCTATTGTCTCAATCACAAGCAAGTAAGTAAAAGTTATAAGATGTATGATCATTAAATATACAATAGTAAGGCGTCCCAAACATTACATATTCAGCTGATCATGAAGCTAGTCGTTATAAAATGTCTGGACTAGCAAGAGTTTAGTCATACATGATCAACCCTATGATCTGTCAATCATGTTACAGCCCGTAGGCAGACAGTAAGTAATTGCAATCGAGCTAAACAGATGCTCGTCGGCTAAACGCCTCAAAAGAATATATTTTTACAATAGAGTGGGAGAGCCAAAAATAATCCACTCGTTGCCCTGGTTACGCCTGGTGTTCTCCATCGGGCTGGAGAAGCGGTAGATCCTCGGAAGCTGCTCCGAAATTTGGCCATACAAAACCAGCTGGGTCAGATCCCAGAAAGAGCAAGTGCCACAAAGGAAATTTCACTTAGGAACTAAAACCAGCAATTAGCACAATAGATAATAAATTAATAATAAAGACAGAAATTAAGGAAAGGCATAACAGGTGATATACGACGAGATAACCATAGAACTATTCAGATAACCAGGTTACAACCCGTAAACCAAACAAGGACCGGGGTTGTAACCCTTCATCTGAACAGAACTTGGAATTCTCACCATTTATCGATAAAATAAATACAGGCATTCGGGTCATGCAGTAATCTGGAACAGAATCAGGACAAGACTAGACTGGTTAGACTCCATTCAATCATTCACGGCTAATCAAGAATTATGGCTTGATACTTTAACTAGCTAGGGTTATCATAAGCCCAGTTACTAGCAAGATGTAATGAGAATCTTCCACAGCCACAAGCCCTGTAGTCCATCTGGGTTACCCGGGTTAAAAGATTTAGAGTTAAATTCAGGTGGGTACATCGTCCAGAAAATGAATGTACCCTTAGGTAGCTTGAAGGGTGCAACACATGACAGTGTGCTGGAAATGTGCCCTACTCGACGGTAGGCTACAGATCCCAAGGCGTGTCCAGGTAACGGAATTGCCTGTAGCTGGGAGATCTCTTTACGACTAGTGTATTAATCTAGTTATTAGCCTTAGTCCATTTCAATAGATACTCCTGACCGTGGTACTCAGGAGTCCCCTCCTAGACATGATGCAATACAAGATTGAATTATTTATATAAGCACAATCGCCCACGGTGTCCAAGACATTTATACAGGTCATGTCATGTCAGGTAGCCGTCGCAACAGCTTATCAGATATATCATGTCAGGTTTTCATTTCAAGTGTACTGGCCAAGTGTGCGCTACGGCGGGCCCCTATCAGGTCATGTCATGTTCACTTGCTGTACCATGTCATGTACAATTATCATTTCAATCATGTCAATCAAATCGTGATTTATCAAGTTCAGGATAAAAGGCGTAAGAATATAAAATAGGCGTAAAAATATACAATAAGGAGTTACAAAACATGGGCAAATAGTGATAAATAATAGTATACAGGGCTATTGGAAAGTCATGCGACTCCGGCATATGCGGCCAAGAAGTGATCACATGCGGCAGGGAGGAGAACAGCCCATGCGGCTGGGAAGTGTAGTATCATACGGCTGGGTATAGAAGGACGCGCATACGGCTTAGTAGAAGCCCATACGGCTGGGTCAACGTGGCTGCTTATGCGGCTGGGAATGAAGGACGCATATGCGGCTGATGATGGACTCAGCCTCATGCGGCCAAGGGTGCAGATGCATATACGGCTTGGGAGCAAGGCCTTATGCGGCCAGACAGGTTATACGCCTATCCAGCCAGGATATGAAGGGGGTGCATGCGGCTCGGTTAGGAGCGCATGCGGCCAGGTCAGTTCAAGAGCTCATGCGGCTAAGAAGGAGTACAAGTTCATGCGGCCTGGAGAGACAAGGACGCATATGCGGCTAAGTGGGGAAAAGGCCATGCGGCTGGGAGAACACTTGCCGCATGAAATATTCATGCGGTCAAGTCAAGTACTGTTCTTCTTCTCCAAATTTTTGAGGAGAAGAACAGCAAGAAGCCATGGCCACCAAGCTGCATAGAACCTTCATCCGGAGTCCAAATCCGAACTTCCATAGGTCAAAATAGGGCAGAACGAAAGCCTCTACAACATGGAACCATCGAAACTCAGAAATAACAAGATTAAGTAGATCAAAATCCAAGAAATCCAAAAATAAGTAAACTTAGATCTACAAGAATCTAGCCATGGAATGAGGAAATGCCAAGTACTAAAGTAATTTAAAATGTTGTAAGAAAGAGAATGAAGAAATAAATTTGGAGTTCCTCCATGAAGCTAGTTGCACTTGCCTAGACCTCACTCTCTTGGTAGGTGCAGGAGTTAATGGTGGAGAAGAAGAGAGTAATGAAGAGAGAGAAGGAAGAATGGGTTAATAAATATTATGGGTGGTGGTAGGTAGGGGGTTCATCCAAGGTTCATGATGAACCAAAAACAATCCCAACCGAACCAAGCCAACCCGGGCCAAGAATAAACCAAGCCAAGCCATGAAGAAAACTAAACAAGGAATCAAGCAATACAAGATAAAATACGTACACGTATTCCAAAATACGTAATACGAACCACAAGCATTACATTCAAGGCTCTGGATCATGCATCTGGACTTCGGTTCAATTCGAATACATGGACAAAAATAGTAAATAATTAATTAATTATTTTCCAGAAACTGTTGTATGATGTTTTTGAATTTTTATATATATTTTAAGTGCTGTAAAAATCTGGAAATAATTGTATTTAAATACTATGTTAATTTAGACAATTTATTATAATTTTTTCAGCATTTCTTAAGTTCTTTTGGTATTTTATAAAAAAGGAAAACAGAACTCATTTTCAGTATATTTATGTTTGCTGATTTTTAATAAATATTTATGATGGTTTATAAATTCCAGAAAAAATAGTATAAGTTTCTATAATTAAAAAGGATCATTATGGTACTTTATTTTATGTAAAATTAAGCTTTTTGTCTATCTCAAAAATTGTTGGATCATAGTGTACAGTTTAATTTAATTATGGCATAGTTACGACTTGCAACTTTTTGTGTTATTTTGAGTTATAGCCATATTGAACCTCACCCTATACTAGTATAAAGACCCTAGAAAGTTAGTTTGAGTATTGTGTCACCCCACATTGGTCTTCTATGCTAAAGTCACCATTTGGCTAGGTATCTAGTTAGAAAGTCGTGTTGCACCACTAGTGTCTTAGTATTTAACTTAGTATAAAAACTAAGTTTATGTGTTATTTCTACAGTGACGAGTTACCAGGCATCTATAGAATTTTTATCGCTGCTTTGCTTTGCTAAAGGCAAGTACTTCTACAAACTTTACATACTGTTACATCAATGAACTGCGAATCCAACCATGTTAAATGCTGATCCTTGGGGTAGCAAGTTAAATATTTACATGTATTTACTTTCAGTCACTACCATGCTTAGGACAGTCTTTATATATATCTCTCACATGATTAGAATCTGGGTTATGGAGAAACTGTTAGTAGTGTACGTGATCATGCCCCCTTCTCCGTACGTACGTACCGAGCAAGGTTGACATTTTATGTATACCTTGTCGTAGGCGCACCAGCTGTATTTGCACGTATGTACATCTATCGCTTGTTTACTTGTACGGAAGTACATTTTATATACTTGTGCTATAGTACATTTTACACCTATTGACGATCACGTACCTGCTATAGTTTTAAACATTTCATATACATCTGTCTATATGACATATGTGTCCTTGCCATGATAGATTATGAGATGCTATGTTTCTAGTTTATTCCTCTTATGTTCATTTCATGTTTCGTATATTAGTTTGCTAGAAACAGTACTTGCTCCCGTCCTGACAGGATAACGTTGTAGGTATTCTTACTGAGGAGGAGTTGCTCTGTGATTCATATTATGGAGTTACTGCCGAGGACCAGGCTTTGCCCTACGAGGATGTACCTGCGGGAAACCTCGTCTAGTTGTCTATTTGCTTTAGACTTTTGAGAGTAGTCATGTATTAGACTATGTATTTTGTAACTGGACCTGTATCCAGTTTTATATTTCAGACTTGTACTTGGACTTATTATTATATGAGAGAACTTTTGTGTTTGGAGCATTTACGACTCTTTATTACTTATAGAACTGTTAGCACATTTAGTCTTATCTTGTTATCTCTAGAACAGCTTATTGCGCTTTATATCAAGCGTAGGCTGGACATGACTCGGCCTGGTCCAACAATTTGGGTAGCGGGTTATGACAGGGACTTTGCCTTCTGATGCTTGAAAGAGGTCCCTTTCACTTTCAGATTGTTGGGATCCTTCGTCTTGTTGTGGGAAGCCGCATGCTTCCCTTTGAATTCTTTGGTGCGAACCAAACTGGCGTTAGCCAGCTGTTTGGACAGAGCGTCCACCTTTAGTTGAGCCGTTATCTGGCCCTTATATGGTCCTTGTCGGGGAGGGGCATCCCCTCATCTTCCAACTTCTATCGCAGCTCCAGGAACTCCTTCGCCTGGGGCAGCATTGACTTATCGTCTTCAAAAAACTACTTGTGATATCTTTCAACTAAAAATATCTTACTTCGGTTCTTATTATCTTCGTACAATTTCTTCAGATACTCCCATATCTCTCTGGCAATAGTCTTCTTTGAATATGATTCCGTCAAGGAGTCTTCCATAGTATTTAGGATCATAAGCCTACAAATGTTGTTGTCCCTTCTCCACTTGGCCTGGTTCTTAGTAGCAGCAGTAATTGCGGCTGCAGACCCAATTTCTGGAATAGTAGGTTCCTCCTCAATAAGCACATGGTTAACATCAGAGAATTGAATATTGAGGCTAACCTTTTTTTAGATTTTATAGTACTCACCATCAAATTGCTCTAACTTTGTGAAGTTATGATTGATTAGCGAAGCACGAAAGTTTTCCATCTTGTGGACTCTAGCTTTAAAATTGTTATTTTTGGGGCATATTTTTCGATGGAAAACTGAAAAATAAAAAAATTGTAAAAAATAACGTTTCGTAGCAACACTTCAAAGAAGCAAACGAATGTAATACTTCTAAAAAAAGGTACAAATCGAATTGCTAGCAGCAGCAGCAATTGTCCACTAACAGTTTTTGATTAGATCAGAATAGTTCTTGTTTAGAACGAGTTGAAGTGGATGACAGACGATAAAGTGGATAGAATAACAGCTTGCTGGGTTGAATGATCATCAGCACTCAAAGCTTGAATTGCCCCCACATAAACAGCTTTCAGGAACCAGCAAAGTTCGACGGAGAACTTCGGAACACTCCGCTCTTCTGACTCCTCGAATGGCCCGGACTCCTGCGCTAAGTAGCGCTGGTGTACTTCTTCTCTATTCTCGGGAACTCTGTAAAAATTTGTAAGAGCATCATTAGTAAGGTCCATCCCATTTTCTAGATTCTAGATTTAGAATGTAGGAGCTCATTTTGTAGAATAATAAGTCTCATTCCTAGTCCCAATTTCTACAATTTCGGTCCCAACCCATCCATGGGTGCTAAGGGCTGGGCCTCCCAATTTCTAGATTCTAGATTGTAGAAACTCGTTTTGTAGAATAGTAAGTTCCAATTTGGAGCCCAACTTTCTAGATTCTAAACTTTATATTATTTTTTTCCTACATTAATTTTTGACCACACAATTTTTGGGACCGGAGCTCACTTTATCATTTCCTACTATTCTCATACAAACCCAACCCATTCTACATTTACCTTTTTTTGAAATTTTGGGCTCAAAATTGCATTGGAGAGTCCCAACTACTAATGATGCTCTAAGGAATTGTGTTCTGAACACCTGTATCCTGAGATAGAGCATAGAAGCTTATATAGGCCCTCACTGTAACCTTCCAGTTAGCACAACGTTTGGGACGTGGGAAAAACTGTCCCGAAAGTTCTTTAACTGCTCAAATCGTACATTGACACGATTTGAGCCAGCTGGCACACAGTGCGCGCCACTTACGCCATACGTGCCAAACGCGCACAACGCTAATTGCGCACCTGCGCCACGTGCGCTACCTGCGCACATGCGCCGTCCGTGCCACATGCGCACCACGTGCTAAGTGCAAAGTGCGCTAACAAAACGTCTCATGAGTCCGAGTCCGAGTCGTTAGCTCCAATGGAATAAAGTCCAAGAGCAAAAAGCTAATACTTTATCATTGAGTCTTATCCTTACCTCCTACTAAAATCAGCCACATGTTTTCCTTCTTAGGGTCACCATCTCATGTGCATATCTCAACAACATATAGCAAGTATATATATTGAGATACCTCATGATGCTTTTTCAATATGGGACTAAAGTTAGTAGGCATGTTGAGATCAAGCTCTCTATATGCAAAGAAAAAGCTCCAACAATTCTCTTTTGCAATCCTATTTATATCCTAACAATCAATAAGAAGGCATGCCATTGATTCATTCTATCCTACGTTTCTTCATTAACGGTGTTTGCTCTGGTGGTTATTATGGGAGAAATTTTTTAGTGGGTAATATTCAAATATCACAAGGAACATAAGTAGTTTTTGTCCTCATTGTCAAGAATAAAAAAAATAGAGCTAATCTCCACGACTTGGACTTAGGAACTTGTGCAAAGTGGCATTTTGATGGTAAATTTTGCATTTTGTGCGATTTTGTAGCTGAATGCCCGCATCGAGTGTAGAGACGGCATGTTGTGCATGGAAGCCGCGGTTGCTTCACATGCATTTGGGCGTGATTGTTTCGTATTGCGTCCACTAAGGCCTCGTTTGGTTCACGAAAAGGAAATGAACTCTCTTGTATTTTCTATAGGAATGAAAAAGTAGAATTTTTGTCACATTTTTTTCCGTTGTTTGGTAAAACAAGAAAACTACCTAGGAAAGGAAAGCATAACAATGTTCCAATAATATTCTTATCTTTTAAAATAAAAATAATATTATAAAAAATAACATTAATGGTAAAATAAGCAATGATACATGGTTAGTTTTATCATAACTTTTGTAATAAATGTTGGAAAAGGAGGAGGGAAAATCAATTCCATGGATCTTGAGTGAAACATATTCCCACCAATTTTCTTCCTTATCAGAAAATTGATTTCCAAGTTTGTGGCTACCAAACAAAGAAAATGAACAACATCTCTTTTTTGGTCCCTTAAATTCGTGAACCAAACGAGGCATAATTGTTCGCATCAGGCGCAGAGATGACATGTTCCGCATGGTAACATCGCGAAAGCAATATGATTGCTTACGATTTTGTTGCGAAGAATGGTTGTCTCCAGTCTGGGGCATCATCAATCGTCTGGGCGGAATAACTCGCCACGAATTGCACATTATTCTTGGGACAGACCAGTTCGTGGCCTATCACATCTACTGATTGGCGATCATAGTTCAGAACTGCTAGGGAAGCGGCGAGGCCAGCTAGGGCATCAGCTTCGATATTTCGGAGTTCTGGGGACATGTTCGATGAAGAACCCCTCGAACGATGAGATGATGTCAATCGCTATTTGGTGATAAGGGATCATGTCTTCGTGGCGGACCTCGTATGAGCCCCGGATCTGATTGACGATTAGTTGAGAATCGCCGTATGCTTCAAGGTATTCTACCCCCAGCTCTCTTGCAAGTTGGAGGCCAATGACCAGAGCGTTGTACTCGGCCATATTGTTAGAGCAGGGTTCTTTGAGGGAATAAGCACGGTTAATCACCAATCCGGAAGGGGAGACCAGCACTACCCCGACTCTGACGACGATGTTGCCTTTAGGTCCGGTCCTCGAAGTACCGTCGAAGAACAATCGCCATATATTGTCGTGAGAGGTTGCATGCCAGTCGGCGACCTCATCTGGGATCTCTTCATAAATTCTGGAGGACTCCGAGCCTGGGTGGGCAGCTAAGAAGTCTATCAGGGCTTGAACTTTGACTGCCTTTTGTGGGACGAAGATCATATAATAAGGGGACAGCAATATTGCCCATGTAGCGAGGCGAGAGCTGAGTGCCCCTGGTTTAGTCATGAGGACCCTGAGAGGGTTGACTCGTGAGATCACATGTATCGTTTGTCCGGTGACGTAGTGCCGTATTTTCTGAATGGCGAACACCAGTGCAAGGCATTCCTTCTCCACAGCGGTGTATCGGTGCTCTGGCCCAATCATCATTCGGCTGAGGTAATATATGGCTTGCTCATGGCCTGCATCGTTGTTTTATGCCAGTAGAGCCCCGGGGGAATGTTCTATTGCTCGTACATAGAGCAGGAATGGTTTTCCAGCAACCGGGGCCACCAGGACTGGAGGGTTCGACAAATATTCTTTTGATGCTGTCGAAGGCACGCTGGCATTCTTCGTCCCATACGAACGAGATGCCTTTCTTCATGAGGTGAGTAAATTGTCGACATTGCCCGGAGAGGTTAGAAATGAACCTCCTGATGTAGGCTAACCTCCCTTCAAGGCCTCTGAGTTCGCAAAGATTTCTTGGGGGACCCATCTCCATGATTGCTTTCGTCTTCTCAGGGTCTACATGGATACCCTGTGCAGTGATGATGAAGCCCAAGAACTTCCCACTGGATACGCCCAGAAAGGACTTCGTAGGATTCATTTTCAAATTGTGCGCTCGCATTAGGTCGAATACCGTCCTTAGATCCTGCAGATGGTCTTTCTTGCAGCGACTCTTAACGGCGATGTCGTCAATATAGCACTCCACTGTCTTGCGTAAATGGTCTCTGAAGATGATGCTCATGGCTCTTTGATATGTGGCGCCGGCATTCTTCAAATCGAAAGGCATGACTGTGTAGCAGTACATGCCAATTGGTGTTCGGAATGATGTATGCTTTTTGTCGTCAGGAGACATTTTGATTTGGTTGTACCCCGAGAAGCCATCCATGAATGACATACGTTCGAAGCCGCAGGTATTGTCGATCATGATGTCTGTGATAGGAAGAGAGAATTTATCTTTGGGGCACGCCTCGTTCAGATTGCGGAAGTCGATGCAGATTCGAATCTTCCCATTCTTCTTGAGGACGGATACTATATTGGCGACCCAATCGGTATGTTGCTCCTCACGAATGAAGCCGCTAACTATCAGTTTGTTGACTTCGGCTTCGATCGCGTCCATGATGCCTGGGCAGAAGCGTCACTGTTGTTGCTTGACTGGCTTCGCATCTGGCCGAATGTTGAATTTGTGAAGAGCAATGTCGGGATTTAACCCTGGCATGTCTTCATAGCTCCAGGCGAACACATCAATGTATTCTCTGACAAGTTCTAGCAGCGACTCCCGCTCTTCGTCTGCTAGGCTTTTACTGACAAAAATTAGTTTTGGAGAAGATTCGCTGCCGAGGTCAACCTGTATGACTTCATCTTCAGTAGGAGGTTCTCTCAATTCGAACCGTTTTTTCCCATTGTGCATCCAATTGCTGGGCCCACGGCTCTAGCTCGAGGATCTCGGGGATGTCTTCGTCTTCTTCGTAAGCGTCGGCGAATGCCATGTTGACTGACAAGACTTGTCTGAACACGTCTCCGATGCTGGTATCCGAGTCAGAAGTTGGTGATCCGGTTGAATGTGACTACCAGTCGCATTCTTCATCTGAACTCTCAGGGGTTGTAGTAGGCGTTACATACCCTAACCCGCATCGAGTTTTGCTATAGTAGTCCCGTGGTTTGCCCGCCGGGACTGGCAGTTTCAAAGGTAATCGTCGCCCAGTGCCGTTGTTCAAACCTGGCGTCGTCACCAGATCATACACCTATTTCTGTATGAGATATTTGGATTGGGGGCTATAAAGATACAGAGACAGTCTTCCGGCATCTGACCCGAGGTCGGCTTCCTCTATGGTAAAGGGATGCGGGTCGTCCTTCCGGCCGAAGATGATTGGATAGTCCCCTCCCTCTACTATTCGGTAAGCGTCTTCTACTGGAGTAAGCTGGATCGCGGTGTACACATTTGTCACCTGTGTGTGTAGGTGAGTGCCTATACCGTGTTCCATAGCGTACATTGTACAAAGCTTATTAAGCTCGAGGTAGTTCAAAGATAGCCCCTTATTGATGAAGTAAGGTATCTTTTCTGAGAGAATTATATCATCTGCGGAGGGAACATCAGTGTGAGCGGCCACATACTTGGATAACTCCGGTTCCTCTTCGGCTACCCCCTGTGGAATGAAGATTGAGAGGACGTCCTGGGAAGCTTGATTGTCAGCGGTTCAGTTGATGGAGCTGAGCGTGGAGTTGTCGGCAGACTAGCGACCCCCAATTTTGTACTCGATGTGGGGCGAGGAGTGGCTGGTTCACTAGCAGTGTCAGACCTCGAATCGGGGTGACGACCCTTCTTGGGAAGGCGTATCGTCAGCAGTTTGTCGGAGGGATTGAGCTTCTCCGTTTGGGGCTGACCGACTCTCGGCAGTCTAATTGTTAGTGGCTCCGCTGTAGATCTTGGCACTTGGCCAGACCTCGGTAGCCAGATTATCATCTGCTCTTCTTGTGCCGAGAGGCTGATTGCGTCCTTACGCAGAGTGGCGGTAAGGGGTGCAGACTTGCCCGATTTGTGAGCTTGGAGGTGGATCGTCAGAGGCTCTTCTGATCCTGTGGCTGTCTCGGTACTAGCTTGTACATCTCCTTCACCGAGGTGCTTCTTCGACTTTTCGTACAGGCAGGAGTCTGAGTAGTAAGATTCGACCCCTTTGAAGGGATCGACATCAGCAAATTCCGTCCTCACGAAGCCGTATTTATCGACATATTTGAAGCACTGGTGCAGCGTGGAAGGCACGATCATATAATTGTGTATCCATGGATACCCCAAGAGGATGTTGTAAGAAGTGTCTGCATCTATAAGGTAGCAGGTGACTTCGGATTAGAGGTCGTCAATTTGACACTTCAGACGAATCTTCCCAATAGGGTAGCTCCTGCCCGAATTGAAACCGCTGATGGCGGTGCTTGTAGGTGTCAGGCGATGCATTGGGATACGGAGATAATGTAGCTGATCCTTCGGGATAATGCTTATGGAAGAGCCAGGATCTATGTGCATCCGGTCCACCTTTACGTCGCCGATGTATCCAGTATAGTAAAGCGGGCGATCGTATAGATTAGTTTTGATGAGCATGTCCTGTGGAGTGAAGACGATATTGGGCATTGCTCCCGTGCAGGCGCTGTCTTGGAGATCCACAGGTGAGTCCTCCCCGATGAGGTTGGATTAAGCCAGATAGCCATCGACATTTTGGAGTGCTTCACTCAATGCAATACGAACGTCCTTGGAGAGCATTAGGAGTTCGTACAGTGACAACTTGGCCGGTGTGTTAGCCAATTGTGCTAAGATGTCAAAGTTGTAGGGCCTCTCTAGCCCTTGGGCTTCCTCTTTTCGGAGGGATTTGTCGAAGCGAGTCTCCCTCGGCCTAGGCTTGTCGGTCGTCGAAGGCTGAGTCGGTCCCGGAGCATCAGTTGTAGTGGGCTGATGATTTTCAGCTGGATTATCAACCACAAGTTGGGATTGCGCTCCAGACCGCGTGACGACGGCTGTAGCTTCCTCGATGTCTGCCGAAATTGTGTGGCAGGTCCTGACTTTTCTACTTTTCTTCTTGTAGGTGGAAGATGATGTGGGCCGAGTCACTTCTGA
The DNA here is from genome assembly GCA_029216955.1 of Iris pallida. Taxonomy (NCBI): domain Eukaryota; kingdom Viridiplantae; phylum Streptophyta; class Magnoliopsida; order Asparagales; family Iridaceae; genus Iris; species Iris pallida. The sequence goes on along the minus strand of JANAVB010009198.1, from coordinate 37,326,159 downwards.
CACCAAGTCTGGATGGATCCATATGACCTCCCCTCGTGATGTGGTGAGGGGTACTAGACCAGCAGCCTGATCTCGGGGAGGTAGAAGATTGGTAATCTCCATTGTCGCCAGAGGGATGGAGACCACCCCGTCTTGAGTTTCTGTCGGAGGGAAGCTGCCGAATTGTATGGACACCATATTGGCTGCCACGGTTACCTCTTAGAAATCGATGGCCAGAGCGTTCTGTAGGAAACCCTAGAGGGGGGTGAATAGGGTCAAGCTAACTAAACAAGCACTTAGCACAAGCTAATTGGCAATTTAAAAATATAAGTGCAAGATAAGAAGCAAACACAATACCGACACCCGATATATCCTGGTATCCTCCTAAGAGGCAGTCCAGTCCCGGAACTCTCTCCGGCTTTAATCCACTATTTAAGCAAATAGTTACACACGAGTTTGGATCCGAAGAACTCGCCAACTTCTTACACAAGAGCTTTAATCCGAAGGGCTCTCCGACTTCAACCGAGAGTTTTGATACGAAGACTCCCCAACTTCAACCGAGAGTTTGGATACGAAGACTCTCCAACTTTAACCTTTCACAATAGGTTTTGATCTCCTTATACAATAAGATGAAGATCTCACTTTTCAACTCAATAACTCTAACACAAATTGTGGATGGCAAATGAAAGCTTTGTAGAGTTGTTTGTGGATAGACTTTGGTAGTTTTGAAATTTTTAGGCTCAAAGCATCAATCTTGAATGAAGGGGTTCAAGGCTATTTATAACCAAAGCATTGAAAAGAGCCAAAGGCAACTTTTCAGTCACGAACCGGCATACCGCCGGTATGATCCGGCATACCGGCGGTATACCGGTCTGGGATTGCAACGGCTAGAAATATAGCCGTTAGGATCATTAATGGCTGGAAATCCGACCGTTGGAATTTCAACGTTTCGGAAGCGGTATACCGTCGGTATGATCCGGTATACCGTCGGTATGCCGGTTTTGTAAACAGAAACTTTCTGTGAACAAAAACCGGTATACCGTCGGTATACACCGGTATACCGTCGGTATGCCGTTTTCCACCAAAAATGATCCTGGACTTATTTCTGCCCTAGCTTTCGATTTTGCCATCCATTTCTTGTATTTACAATAATTCCTAAGACTCATTACAGACTCCAGATAAACTTAGGTAGGTGCAGGCTTCTTCAGAGTCTTGAAATGATGATGGCACGGCTTGGCTTCTTCCTTTGATAGGTGCTGGCTTTTTCCCTTGGCGGCAGCTGTCCAAAGATATCAAGTTTGTAAAAACTGAATACCTTTCGGGGGCTTCGCCCCCGAACCCCCGACGAGGGGCGCTGCCCCCTCGACCCCCGTCCGCTGACCGGGCAGCGGAACCTCCGGTGCGTGGCTCCAGAGATATCGTCGGGTGGTCCAGAGAAATCTTGTGGGATCCGTCGTCTTTGGCCCACCATGATTTCTTCATTATATATGTCCACATTGATCTTGCTTATTGCTTTTCTGCATGTACATGTTAGACGAACAAAGCAATATACATAGTAGCAAGTATGATAAATTAAAGCACATTAGGACTATACAAAGTTTAAGTATAAGTGCTAAGGTGATGGCATAAATGTTAGTGATATCATAATGATTAAACTTAATTGAATGACCACAATCAAAAACATAGTTTTGATTTTGGCAACCCAATTAAATTTAAGATAGATAAGCTCATAGCACTAAGATGTAAACCAATGGGCACATATCACCAAAGATATAAGTATAAGTAGAAATGCTATAGTGATAGTATGAAGATTAGTGATAATGAAATGCTAAACTTAACAGATTAACCATATTCAAAAATATGATACAATCATTGGGCCAACACGTTCGAATCGATGAGGTTTTGGATGTACTATTTCAGCTGATAGCAATCGTGTGTAGCATGATGGACATAGCGATGATAATGGCAGTACTTTGGGTTCTCTATCTCTGTCGGCCGCGGTTCCCGTCTTGGTGGAGGAAGCTGAATTATGTTCCCTTGTATGAGCATGTCCAAGATGGGCTTGACGTGACCGTCTTCGAAGAAGTAAGTGATTTACGGCCATTGTTTGTCTGCCGGCTTTGACTCAGGTTTTTGTGCTGTATCGGCCACCATAGCATGCTTTCCTTTGCTATCCCGATTGTTGGAGGGGCTACTCCTATTATCGTTGTTGGGACGCTTACCCTTGTTTTCTCCTTCCGAGATGTGCAATCCCAGTTGACGAGCCTTCTTCAGTCGTTCTTCGGCGCTTGTGGCACTGATGATGAACGTCTTCTAATCCTTGAATTGACTTTCGCCCATCCAGAGACTGATCGTCGGGAGGAGTCTCTTTTGGAAAATCTCGATCAATAAGGAATCTGGGTTTCCAGAGGGTAGCTTCATAGCGGTCTGGCGGAACCGCTCGATGTAATTTCTTGTCAGCTCTTTCTCTCCTTGGACGACGTCCATGAGGGTGGACATGGTGATGTCCTGTCCTACTTCGTAGAATCTCTCCAAGAACATGCGCTTGAAACCGACGAAGGAGTGGATGCAGTTGTCCGGCAGGTTGCGATACCAGTCGAAGGCGACTCCTTCCAATGCTCCGATGAATAATCGTGTAAGAATGGCATCGTCATGGGGTAGATGGTCGGTGGTGACCTCAAAGTAAGTGATGTACCGACTTGCCGAGGTCTTGCCATCATAAGGATTGATATTGAACGGCTTATATCTTGGTGGGAATGGAATATCCCTCCATGCAGCAGGGTATGGTTGCCGTATTCTGAGGTCTTGGGAGTTTTGTCGAGCGTGGAACATGGCTCGGAGCTCCTGGACCTCTCTTCTCGCTTCGCGTGCTTCGTTCACGGCGGTGGGGACCGTTATTTCCGGAGGATTGTTGCCCGGGTTCTGTGCTACCGAATTCGAGTCTGCATTGACTGCGGGACCTGCGCTTGTTTGGCCAGACGTCCCTCCTTGCAGAGTTAGAAGGGCCGCTTTAATCTCGTCTACAGACTTGACCAAAGCAAGTAATATGGCTTCGAGACTGTCGATGCACTGGCGATCACTGGAACCACCATGGTTGCTGTCTGTCATGAATACCGTCTTCACATGAGAAGAGATAGACGGTACGGTGGAGGAAGCGCCCTCCGAATCGTACTCTTGTAGTGAGAAGTCATCGGGGTATGTGGGTATGCTCCCTTCTGATTCAGACTCGGAAGGAACAGTACCCTCAGTCTCCGAGTTTGCCTCGTCTTGGGAGTTGTGGATGTCATCGGGAACGTCAAGATTTGCTATATCTGATGGAAGAGTTGTCTCCCTCGGCTCGTCTTCTTGGATCATTGGATTGCTGTGGAGGCTCGGAGGGGTGCTACCCCCAGCCTCAGCAACTCCCTGCATTATGGACGACGAATCTCCCACTGTAGCAGATTTCGTCTTAGAGCGAGTACCTTGGAAAACTTCGGTGGTGGGCACCCGCTTAGACGACAGTCTTTTAGTCGCAGTGGTTGAGATTTTCGGGCTAGGAATACTTGTCTTCTTCCCCCTTCCATCAGCGGGGATTTTTCGATCAGAGTTACAAGATACAACGGAAAGTGCCTCGTCTTCTGAAGATGGCTGTCACAGTCTTTGAAATACGGACTGCCGGCTTTCTTGTGCCGTCGCACTGTTGCAGCAGTAGTTGACGATGACTTGAGTGCAGTGGCGTCCGTGAGAGGACTTTTTGCACCCCGATGCGTCTTCTCTTTCCTTGCGTTTGTGGAGGATAGCCTCACGCAAGTTAGATGGGTCGGGATCGACCATCTCCGCTCCCGAAATTTTGGGAGACTTTTGCGAACCTCTCTGTCCGTCCGTCGCCGGGGTCTGGACTTGAGTGGTTCTGTACAACTTCCCATCTGTGGCCCGCATAACGGTATGCGGGACGCCCGGATGGTCGGAGGTCAGATCAGCGGATCGAACTCGCCAGGCTCGTGCTGCCTTAGACTTCTTCGCTCTAGTGCGTAAGGGCACATAGTAGAAAGAGTCTAAGTGATACTGAAGAGAGTCAGACATGTCTTCTTGGGAGCACAAGAGATCAGGACCATAAGAGAGGCGGTCGAAGACAGAGCTGCGTGGAGTAGGCGTCATGCGACTGTCTTCGGTGGTCTGTATGCGGTTGGCAGGCGTAGCCGCATAGGCCTTCTTCATGCGGCTGGGAGTCTCAGCCGCATGATTCTTCTTTATGCGGCTGGATGATCTGGCCGCATGGAATTTCTTCATGCGGCTGGTGGATCCACCCTCATAAGCCTCCTGCATATGGTTGGCAGGAGTGCTCGGCTTCTTCTTGGGACGCACAGAGTCACTCTTTGCCCCTGCAAGTCCAGCATCGTAGTGTTTTTCTTTGCCGGACTTGGGAACAGCAGAGTTTCCTATGGCTCGAAGTGGAGCCGCATGAGAATTGCCCTCGCCGTCTTGGGCAGCAGAGAGTACCCCGTCCAGAGCTTGTGGAGGAGCAAATGACTTCGGCCTCCACTCGCAGCGAGCTTTCTTTCTGTGGGTTCGCTTCTGGATCGGGCCAGCACTTCCTTCGGAGAGCATCTCTTCGAACGCCTGTTGGTCAAAACGGACGACTATCTTCTGTTGCGCGGAGCCAAGCTTGGCTGCATCCGACTGTGTCACCAACTCCTCAGCCGTGGAGAAGTTTGTCCCCAGCAGAGTCGCCATCGTGTTTGCCATGAAATATAAAAGAACAGAACAATTATCGGAGGACCGGACTTTTACTTCACGTTACAAACTCGCTTGATGATCCAGGGGATTAACCCTTATTTTCTGTCCACTTTGTTAGTGGACAGTTTTAGATGCTTAGGGCTCAGGGCCAGACTTAATATGAGGACCATGAGACAGTTGTCTCAGGTCCAATATTTAAGAGAACACCCAATTTTTTTTAGTATATATATATATATATATATATATATATATATATATATATATATATATATATATATATATATATATATTTGGAACCAGGTAAATTGTTTCTGGAATCGCTCCCACTGGGATTCGAACTCCTGACCACTCAGGCCGCATGCATCTCTCTTAACCACTAGACTAGAGGTCATTTGCCGTTCGTTTAAAGCATGAATGCTTTAATTGTTAATTTTAGCCTTTTTTCCATTAGAAAAATAACCCCACATGGTATATATATATATATATATATATATATATATATATATATATATATATATATATATATATATATAGGAGCGGATCAAAAGTTCTTCTTAGAAAATTCTCTAAAAAATCCTCTCACTCTAATTCGTAATATTAATGTTAATATTAATGCTAATGTTAATATTAATGTTAATATTAATGTTAATGTTAATATTAATTTTTTTATATTTTTTTATATTAATGTTAATGTTAATGTTAATATTAATGTTAATGTTAATGTTAATGTTAATGTTAATGTTAATGTTAATATTAATTTTAATGTTAAGTTTAATGTTAATTTTAGTATTTATTGTTAATATTAACATTAATATTAACATTAAAATTAATATTAATATTAACATTAAATTACTGATTAGAGTGTGGGGGGTTTTTAGGGGATTTTCTAAGGAGGACTTTTGATCTGCTTCATATATATATATATATATATATATATATATATATATATATATATATATATATATATATATATATATAGGGAGCGGATCAAAAGTTTCCCTTAGAAAATCCCCTAAAATTCCCCCTCGCTCTAATTCGTAATATTAATGTTAATATTAATTTTAATATTAATGTTAATATTAATATTTTTTTTTCATATTAATGTTAATGTTAATATTAATGTTAATGTTAATGTTAATATTAATTTTAATATTGAGTTTAATGTTAATTTTAGTATTTAATGTTAATATTAACATTAACATTAATATTAATATTAATATTAAATTACGGATTAGAGTGAGGGGAGTTTTTAGAAGATTTTCTAAGAGGGACTTTTGATCCGCTTATATATATATATATATATATATATATATATATATATATATATATATATATATATATATATAATCTACTGTAATTGGGGCCTTTTTGAATTTTGTATAAGCAAACCCACTGCAGCAGATAACCGAACCGGACGAGTTGTTTTAGGTAAGGACGTTTCTTAGGTTTTTTTACGAGAGGCCCTGTGATGCTTTTCTCAAGTTCTATTTTTTTCTTTTTTCTATTCAAGAGTCTCATTGTCGGCGCTGGAATTCTATTTTAGAAGCAAAGCAAGGAAATAAGGAGCAAGGAGGCTCCATGAATTTTTGATATTTTTTTATATATATAATAATATAAATTGTTGTTAGTTTTATAATTTATTAATTTATATTTTTGCAGGTGAGTTTTATAATTTATTATATATATTTTTGTAATGTTGATGATCCAGGGGTATTCTAATTGTATTTCAATTTATTAATATATATTTTTCCTCCACGTGTGTTCTAATTGTATATATTTTTTTGTAGATTTTTAGAGAGGGAATTCCTATGGCCGGCTCCTGGAGTTCCTAAAAGAGCTACTGGAATAGGCTGCCTTTCCATTAGGTGAGCCTTATAATTTGTTAATATATATTTAATATTTTTGTATAAATTGTTGTTGAGTATCTTTATTTGTGGTTGACCAATGTATTGGAGCATCTTCAACTTTATTAGTATTTTATTATAACATATAACATATATTCTTTTGGATATTAACTTTTGTTTATTGTATCATTTCTTGAATTTTGGGTTGCAAATACTATTGTAACATTTATCGATAAAATAATAATATAATATAATTAAGCTTTGAGGGCACCATTTTTAGAGTTCGTCTCGGACCTCAAAATCTAAAGTCCGGTGCTGTAATAGGGCTGGACCCTACAAATAGTTTTATGTTTTTGCACTCGGTGCAAAATATAACACATGACATAAAAGAGTGTAGCACCAGCAACAACAACCAAGTGTTTTAATTTGTATTTCTTTTTTGCCTGACGTCCAGTGAGGTGATAATAGAAGTCCTAGAAGTTCTATCGAACTTGTTTGATTCTTGGGAGCAGATTCACGAGAATGGTCTAGTTTTATTTCGGACAACCGTGATCTTCATCACCCGGAGAAAAAAAAAAAAAAAAAAAAAAAAAACAGAAGTTCCCATTGATTTTCAGAGCTTTCATTTGCTATAATCTTAGCAACCAAGTTGTTTCATCTTCTGCGATGATCTGGTTGAAAGTGTGTTAAGTGCGCATTTTTAGTAAGTTTGTTTATTGTTTTTTATCACTCCCGTTTGACATGTCTTCAAGACATACAGAAGTGAATTCTTCACCATCTTACCATGAATGGCTGGAAAGCCAAGCATTGGTGCGAAAGAGGGCAACGGAATGGTGTTTTCTTTGTCGAGCGAAAGTGAGATTTGTGTTTGGCACCAAAATAGCAAAAAAGTGACAGCACGAATCATTTTACCATTGCATGATAGGCACGTACGCTCTCGTCAGAAATGAGAAAACACAGACCGAGAGATATCCGCACGTGCGGGCGTGCTGGTGGTGGGGCCCACCGTAATGTTATCTCTTTTTTCCCGGTCCGTAAGGATAAGAGGGGAAAAAAATTGGAAGGCCCGCTTTAACCGGAGTTGAGTCAGACGGAAATGCTTTCTTGCCCGCAGGCGGGCCAGTCCGTCCGCCTGCGTGGCACTCTCCCATTGGCCTCCTCCTGTTAGCATGGGGCTCGCGCCATTGACTGGCCAATGGGAGAGGGCCACGTGGCGGGCGGGCTGGTCCGCCCGCGGGCCAAATAGCAGTCCCCTAGCAATTGGGCAAACGAAAAAATTTCGGAACGACAAAAGTACAATTATAAATCGGTTCAGTAAAAATAAAATATGTTAAAAAATTGGATCAAATATTCGAAAAATAAAAATATTGAGGTTAGAAACTTCACATTCTTAAATATGTTGTCAAATTTGGTTAATTAAACTGGTTTCCAGTACGTTTTTTCTGTTAAATTTTTCAATAATTTATAAAGAACACGTTTAAAACTTCGCATGTTGAAAATTTACGTACTAATTTGGATCTGTCAAAAGTACGCAAGTATTATACGTTTATGAAAGATACGGAAAAATTCGCGTATAATACGAGTTTTATTCGGGTGATTGCTAACAAGGGGTGGGACCGGCCACCATAGGTCAGTTTAAAGATCAATTCCTTTGGAATTTTTTGTTGTTTGGTAAAAAAAAAAAAAGAAAGAAAAAGGAAAGGAGAATTTCAAAAAAAAAGAAGGAGAATTTTTTGTTGTTTGGTAAAAGAAGAGGAGTCATTATTTTTTTTTATTTTTTTTTTTTGAGGGTGTCCACTTCTTAATGGTGCTTGGAGACATGCCTCCAAGGAGGCTCGAACCCGCGCCACTGCGCCGGGGTGCTCCACCATTATTATAATACTATTATAGAAAGAATTTCCAAAAAAGAAGAATTTCAAAAAATAAACTATTTTAGAAATTAAAATTATATTAAAATAATTTTAATACATTTTAATTAAAATTTGTTCTACTTAGAACTTTAATATATGTTTACACAATACCACATAGTTAGTTTAAATATGATTCGAATATTTAATAAACTTTAATTTGGATTTATTATGGATTTGTTTACAGAATTTTTTATTAGAAGGATTTTAGGAATTTTTTGAAGTAAGAGAGATATAAGGTGGTAGTTAGAAAAAAAAAATCTTAAACAAATTATTAATTATTTTAAAATAAATATACGACTTAGATGACTCATTTTTAATCGTTTTCAAGCCTCTTTATAATAGTAAAGATTACAAAGGTCGTTGATGTTTGTAACAAATTACTTTTCTGTCTCTCACACATCTTGATAATTCCATTAATTATTAAATTATTTTGTATTTATATTATTTGAATTTTTAACAATTTTATATTAATATATATATACATATCATATTTGAAGCTATTTGATATATTACAATCTTTCTTTATTTGTTCTTTATGTTTTGGCAAGAAACTCAACTTTGTTCATTATATACATCATTGTTTTCTTTTTGTTGGGTTTAGTTAGACTTTATGCCTCAGAAATATTCAAAAATTAACATTTCGGTACTAAAGAAGTCTAACTTAGGACCTGGACCCTGAGATGACGGTTAAACGTACGTGTTGATCATCCAATATCTGTAATAAATAAATTAAACACAACTCAAGAGGGACAAGAATATTTCTGGGACTAAATCTAATTAACCCTAAAATATTTATAAACAAATTTTGGATGATCAACATGAATCATCCATCATCTCAAGACCCAAATCCTAAGTTGGACATCTTCATGATTCAAACGATATTTTTTGAATATTTCTCGGACCCAAAGTCTAAGTAAACTTTTTTTTTACCTCTCCCTCCTTTATTCATAGGAGCAATTTGACCAGTTTTAAACTTTTTTACCAAAAATTAAACTTAAAAAAATAAACTATCAGTTTACTAGCACAACTAGACTTTTACTAAAAAATATATTAATCTATATTTAAAAATATTTTTTACTTTTGATTAAATATCTAGTCAATTTTCTTCTTTTTGAGAGAAGGGACAAATGTTTAGTGTTTTTTACGGTATTAATATTTATTAACAACACCAATAAAAAGTTTCATTCGAAATCCAACACCAAGAACATAAACACACTCGATACATAGAAAATTAAAGTAAATTTTAAATTATGACAGCCAAAAATTATAAATCTAACTTCAACATGATTTGGAAATTCATTGTCCATGGCTAGGGCCATATAGTTTTTTGTTTCGGACTCGACAGACGATTTTGTGAGTGAATTTGAGAGTTTGTTTGCATGTTTGCAAATCTTTCATTCCATTTTCACAAAATCTTTCCTTTCAAATTGTTACGTGGTTTATTGTAAACCCTAACCCTCTTCCTTCATTTTTTTTCTTTTCGTTCATTCTCATTTTTATTTTCCTTTCAAATTTTAAGTTAATTTGATCATAAAACTATTTAATTGATTTAAGGAATTAAAGAATATACGTGGTAAAAAGAAAGAAGGTGAACTAGAAAAAAAAAAATTACAAGATAAACTTTACAAAGTCAATAAAAAATAATAAAGTGAATAAAAATATAGATGCATTTAGCAACACTGTTATTATATGATTATGAAATTCAACAACAAAACTTGTTTCTCTTTTATCTATTGAGTGAACAACTATTTGTTTTTAGAAAATATTTGAAAGCAAAAAAAGAAAAGAAAAGAAAAGAAAAGACTATTTTGAATTCTTCTCTACGTTTTCTTTTCTTTTTTTCTTTTTTTTTTTTTGGAAAGGGACTGCAATATTAATTATGTACGTTGCCGTTGCATATTATTATCTTGTTTTCGAAAAGTAACATCCTCCAAGTTTGTTTGTTAACACAGGTTTTGTTTTTTTTGTTTTTTTTGTTTTTACTTTTTGTTCTGATAAGCTTTAGTTCATTTGGGTTGCATTCATAATTCTATTTTTCATGTTTTCTGAAAATGTATGCAAATTGATTCCAACCTTGTAGTATATGCGCTTCTTTCTTTACAAGAAATTAAAAGATTAATGAGAAAGTTTTGATACATGTAATTTTGAAGAGTTAGGGTTTAATTGTATCCTTTGGTTATTAACTTGGCGCATGCGCACTAATTATGATTTCTCACTTCTTTTTTTACAATAATGCTAAGTTTACTACCAAACCTTTAAAACCTTCTTACGACCTATTCTAACCCCATGCTAACATGGTCCCACCCGGTCCCACCTCTACCCTCCAATGAAGATCGGCCACATGGCAAGTTGTAAAAGGGTTGTAATCCTTTGGTTGTAGTCATAGCACTACACTTATTTTTATGTTTTGGAAGAACGAGAACTGTTGGAATTCGTTATCTGATCAGCTTGTTGTTGTGAATTAGTTGTCATAATTTGCAAACCAAACCTGTTTTCTAAGTTAGATATTAAAAGTTGTTAAGGAGATATCTAATAAAACCTTCTTATGCTAAAATTATTGAAAATTAGAACATGACATACACTAATAAAAATATTCAATTTTTATTTTAAAAAAATACATATATCAATTGTTGTTAATTTCTTTTATAAGAATCAAGTTCGATTTACAAAGTTATATATTACTAAGGCAAGAACAGGCGCAAAATTTTTAAAGAAAGGAGTTGACAATCAAATGTAAAAAATAATTTCCAAAAATTAAAAGATCATAAACGATTGATTGCCTACATAATTTAGTGGTAATAGAGAAAATGACTCCACTTGTAAGCAAAACACACACACACACACACACACACACACACACACACACACACATATATATATATATATATATATATATATATATATATATATATATATATATAAAGATGCTAGGGTTTGCTCCGGATTTGGGCGATCCTGGAGAGGAACCCAGTGGCGGACGTTTACAATCTCAGGTGGAGCAGGAGACGGAGCATCTCGGCCTGCGCGAGGAGGCTGGCGGCTGGACCACCGTGGCCCGGTGTCGTCGCGGTAAACCTGCGACTTCGCAGGAGGCCGTGGCGCATGTCGAACCGATTGGCCAAGGGCGGCGGTGGCCACGAAACCGGCCGACCCATAGGCCACCGGCGACGACAAATCGGTCGAATCTTCGGAGCGCTCCGACTATAACCCAAAGGCCGCCGGCGTCGCACGATCGGATCAAAGACCCAGTGCAAGGAATGACGGGTTCTGAGCGCAAAGCCAAGGCGTTAGCTCTGGATGGGGAATCCCCTCCCTAGCACGATCTGCAAATCACCTGGGCGGATCAGGTGCATGGTCAAAACTGGTTACGTGGGCAAAAATCTGCAGACCGGCGGCGGTGCAAGAAGAGGTGGACCTGCAATACATTGAACTTGGTGTTATTAATGGGAAAAAGGTGGTGGAGATCACGACGGATGACCTGCACGAGACCATAGAATACTGGAAGAATACTCTAGTATTATATGTTATGGGACGAAGACCATTCTTCGGTCACCTCCGTGCGTTTGCTCATCGCGCTTGGCGACCAAAAGGAACCATGGAAGTATTTTCCCGAGAGAACGGATTTTATTTTATAAAGTTCGCGCTGGAAGAGGATCTCGTGCGGGTCTTGGAGGGCGGCCCCTGGACATTTGACGGCAGACTTGTGGTCCTCAAGAGATGGTTTCCTGGAACTAATTTTGAGAAAGACAGACTCTCCACAGTTCCGATATGGGTACGCCTGCCATGGCTCTCTCCACAGCTATGGAGCATCCCTTCTATAATGAAGATCACGAGCATGATAAGCACCCCCATCCATACTGACTTTCCCATGGCTAGAAGACAACGTCTTTCATATGCGCGAGTATTCGTTGAAATTTCCGTAAATGGGCCGCTGTCAAGATCCATAGATATTGTGCTACCAACTGGTGAATGGATACAACAAGAAATTGAATACGAATGGGTCCCTCCTTCGTGTGTAGTGTGCAAATGTTTCGAACACACGAAGGATAGTTGCCGAGAAGACGGCGGTATTACTGAAACAGTTCATCCAATTGCGCAACAGCGGGATACGGGGAACGTCCAGTCGCGACAGCAAACCATCGTTGAAAGTCCTACGATGATGGATCACGACACTCTCATGGATGATAGAGAGAGGGCGAGTGGGATCAACCCAACATTAGGGGGGATCACTAGTTTCGTATTGGGGAAGCGGCATGGTCCAGATGAGCCGGTGCAAGAAGACAAGACTGAGGAGTTGAATCCCAATCAGGCCATGGTGGTATTCAGCAATCCTAATAATCAAAGCATCCGCAGAACCAATCAAGAGGAGGACAAACAAAATCTGAGATCAGGAATTAATGAAGATACGGGTGAAAGCAACCGCACTTCGAAGCGTCCGGCCACAGCTCAAGAGCACGTTGCAACCAACCGGCAGGAGAAGACGCAAAGCGACAGTATTGATGAGTCTCCCGATGAAGCTTGACTATAGCCAACCCCAACTGGGTGACACATGTCAGAGAAGTGCAGGAGTTGGCTGGCGCCAATAAGAGTCGAACAGATTCTCCCCAAACTAGTGAAGCTTGCCCAAACTGCCCGCGGGAAAGCTCGAGAGTTAAGGGTGTCAGCCCCTCATCATAGATGACGATCATCTCGTGGAATGTGCGAGGAGCCAATTCCATTAGGAGATGGCATAAGATCCAGGATGTGATTAGGAGATACAAGTGTACGATAGTTATGCTGCAAGAAAGCAAGATCAAAGATGGTTCTAAGATCACAAGACGCACCCCGCATTATAGGGAGTCGGTGCACAACTTCATGGAGTGTGGGGTAGCCCGCATATGGATGATGTGGGACTCACGTGTGTGGACAGGTCAGGTAAAGTTTCCTCTGAACAATTAATTATGGTTATTTTTACTAACAAAGGAGGCCTACAAATAGTGGTTGGGGCAGTGTATGGCCATAATGATCGCAGGAGGAGGAAGCAACTATGGTCCGACATCATCTACGCCGCGACAGGATTGGCTGACCTTATGTCTTTGCTTATGTGCGAATACTTCAACGCCATGTTAGACTCTGAAGAGAAGCGGGGAGGAAGACAGGTGCCGATGGAGATACTTACGGATTTCAAAAATTGCCTTCTTAGTTCTGGTCTACATTGTGTTGCCAAGACTAGCCATCAGTGGACATGAATAATAGCTCGACAATGAATCAGATAGTGTGTCAACTGGACAGAGCCCTTTGCAATGGTTACTGGCTGGAAAAATTCCCCAATAGCAAGGCGAAAGTGTAACGCCCCAGTCCCAAAATACGTAGGACTAGAACGTAATCATGCCAGCTGTATATATATGAAGTATATTGACCGTTGTATGTATACATAAGCTGTAAAATACAGTAACCAAAGCACTAAATCTCATCCACAAAGATAAATAATGAAATAAAAGCAACTTTGAGTTTTTCATGTACACAATAGTTGGGCGGAGACAAATCCACTACCAACAAGTAAGGATAAAATACATGGAAAATAAAATGAGTTTGGCAAGCAAAGCGAAGACGATCCAAGTACAATCATCCTCGAAGAAATAGAGATGGTCACGGCTAGAGCTAGAACACCTACAAAAAATAAGAGCATACACCTGACGAGATAACCAGGTCCTCAGAGGGACGTAACAAGACACATAATATCATGCCGATAAACTGAATAATAAAAGCTCAACAAAAAAGTATGCATGAGTAAAGGCTCCTAACCGTTCTATTAGAAAATGCACTTTGAAGACAACGTTCCACACAGGGGCCTTCCAAGACTAGAAACACGGCGCGTTAGCGTTTCAACCAAGGCACTAGTGGCATCTAGAGAAAAGTAAATGCACGGCCCATTAGCACTCGGATGAGAGCTAAGGAGCATCTAGAGGAAAATAAATGCACGGCCACTAGCTCTTGGGTGAGTCACAAACGGCAGCTAGAGGAAAATAAATACACGGCCCATTAGTACTCGACTGAGTCACTAAGGGCATCTAGAGGAAAGTAAACGAGTGAAAGCCCCTACGCCTAATAGCTGTCTTCTCCCTCCCCATACACTACACGTGCTGTATCCACATCACAAAATTCCTATTAACTGCTAAGTCTTCTAGACATCCATAGCTATTAGCAGTTATATCCTAACTCACGGCCTGTACGCACCGATGAGCAGTCAGCACGCAAGTCCGTATCTATATGCGACTCGCGACTTCGTGGCACACAAGTGTCGAGGCCAATGAATGCGACACATATAAGGGTGGTCCCTTAACTCTAAGTCAAATTGCATAAGAAAACTAAAGTATAGTAATTTGAATCTACATACGATTTTGAAAGTACAATTTTTACATTTGCCAGAAATAAATAATAGATAAAAGCATGCATGATATTGAGCAAGTAATTAAACAACAAAGGCAAGGTGTCTTGCCTGGTGGGTCGCCTGATGTGGTGCAGCGTTCCATCAAGTCCTGCTCGGTCCTATTGCCAATGCCAGTATGTAGGGGATTTCGAAGTCACGAGAAATTAGGACACACGATTAGTCGTGAGCAATGGGGATAACTCGAAGTGAATTTCTAGAGATAAATACTTTTACTAATTTTAGAAAATATTATAATACTTAAAAACTAGTTTTCATAGGTCAAAAAAGTATAAGAAAATACTTAAAGCCAAGAAAAATCATGTTGCCAAAACTCTCATTTGTAAATTATGATTTCTAGGTGAAACCATATTTTTATTAGTTCAAATGGTTTTTAGGTACAATACATACTTTGGAAAATAAAAAAATTATTTTTAGGCTAAAAATTCCAAGTTTGTAAAAAAATAGGATTTTTGTAGAAGCTATATTTTTATTAATCAGAAATATTTTTAGGTAAATACGAAATAATTCTAACATTTATTTAAGGCAAAAACCCTATTTTGTATTCTATAATTTTGTCAAATAATTTATTTTAAGCAATATCTCGTAAGCCAAACTTATTTTGTTAACAATAATTTTTAGAAATTATTTATTATATATTTTTAGTCATATAAAAATGGTATACTGGTACAAAATTAATAGTATTTTTAATCTCCATATATGAAATTAACAGTAATCATACATCTAGTATATATTAATAGCCATAATAATAGCTTAAGATAATAATAATAATAATAATAATAACAATATACTTGATTAACATTGTATAGGTTTTATTCTGCCAAAGTGATAATTAATAATTAAAAATATTATTACTGTAATAAACACACAAATAATAATACTTATATTAGACAGTTGCCAAAGTCCTTTCTTTAAAAATAAAGAAGAAGAGAGAGAATGAGAGATTGGGAATGAAAGAGGGAGAGAGTGATCGAGAGAGGGTGAGAGAGGAAGGGGTTATCGGAGTTCGGTCGGAGGGTTGGCCGGCGCGGCCGGGCGCTGGGCTTGTGGAGAAGGGGGAGGTTGCTGGCCACACAGCGGTGGAGACGCGGAGGGAAGCTACGCTGGGGTTCTCGGTGGCGCTGGCGAGCTTCGCGCGACGGAAGATGCGGCGACTCCGGCGCCGGTGGTGGCCGATGAAGGCGGCGCGGGTTAGAGCGGAGAGCTGGTGACGTACGGAGAGGATTCCCTGGCTTGATGCGGCCGGATCTGACAGGGGAGGATGAGCGCGAAGGAGGAGAGGGGATAAGCTCCTGTTCGGAAGTGCGGCGAACCGTCCCGGCGGCGCGGAGGGGAGACCAGACGCGGTGCGATCGGACCTGCTGCTCCGGAGGACAGCGGGGAGAGGGCGGCTGCTCTCGGGTTAGGCGCTGGCCGCGACGGAGGGGCGCTGCGGAGGAGGAGGAGGCGGTGGCTACGGCTCTGATGAAGACTTGGCGGATCTCGAAGGGTGGTTCGGCTACGACGGCGGCCAGGTGAGGGTTCGCGTGTTTTAACTTTTGTTCTCTGGGGGTATGGTTTTCGTGGTGGTCGGATTAGCATGGAAAGTTGGTCGATCGTAGTGGTGGTGTCGTTGAAGGTGGTGGTGTTGGTGGTATGGTTTGATTACGATGATGGTGGCGATGGTGTTTGTAATGTTGGTGAAAACAGGGGGTGCCGGCCTGTGTGGTGACAGACGTGGTGACGGCGATGGCGGAGATGGTGGTGGCGAAGGGGATGATGACGATGACGACACGGGTGGTGATAACATGAAGGTAGTAGTGATTGCGGTGGTTCACCGTGATGACGGGGTGATCGGGTCTGGGAGGTAGCAATCGTCCGGCATGTCGGATGGGGGAAGTTGACGGATTGTATATGTAAAAGAACAAAATATATTGGATGGGAAGGGGGCACGGACAGATGCACGTTTGGTTGTGGTTGGAAATTTTGGAAGAGTACCACTCCTTTTATAGGAGGTGAGAATTCCCATTAGGATAAGGATTGAGATTTGATTAAATCCCCAATAGATAGATTCCATACTAATTTAAATTAATTTAAAATCTAATTCCATATAAAGAAAACCTATCTTTAATTTAAAAGCCATTTAATTTAAGACAAATAAAATCTTTTTCAATTTAAATTATCAAAATAATTCAAATATTAAGTAAAACAAAATTTTAAATATCTTTTTCGTACTTATTAAAATATAACATTAATTAATTTCGAAAATCAAGATAAATATTAACTCATAAAATAGCTTTTACAAATAACAAATATATTAATAAACAAATTTTCATTTTCGCAAAATATTTGGAATACATTTCATATAATAACAATTTTCCAAATCACTACTTATTTTTAAACGACGAACAAAATAACTCTTTTATAAAATAAAATATTTATTATATTCATTTGAACATGTACTTTCCTATAAAATAATTTTATAATAAAAATATTTTTTCAAGTAAAAATATGTATGCTTGCACATATTTGTACTCGTCGAGAAAATACGAAAGATGCAAACTCGTACGCGACGTATAAATACAAAATAAAAAAATCAGTACCAAATTTATATAAAAAAATAGTAAAAATTTAGGAGTTTTACATCCTACCCAACTTAAAAGAATTTTGTCCTCGAAATTACGAATAAGTAGGGGGTGAGAAGGTACAAGTGGTATGACAAGTCTTCTGACAAGGCAAAGAAATAATGCTTTAACATAAATAAGCATTTAGTAGTTCATGAATTTGATAATTTTAAAAATAGTCATGGATATGGCGGGTTGCTAGTTAAGGCAATGAAATCATGATAACACGAATTGAGTAGATCAAGGGAATTAATTTTTAGAGTCTAGAGGAGGGGTAGTTCCTTGGAAGGAAATTGGGCAGTGGACGTCTAGGTCGAAGGCATGAAAATAGGAGAACGATTGAGGTTATTCAAATGATTTAGAAGGTCACGATGGTAGGTTTAGGATCAAGGAAAAAGACGAATAGTTTTAGGATGAGAATATAGCCACGGGTTGGTAATGGCTAATTACAGTGGTCATAAGTGATCGGGCAACTAAAGGGGATATTCGGCACGAGGGATTTCATCCTTATAAAATAGGAGGAAGACGAAAGCGATAAAGGGTTGCAAAGGTGATATTATCGAATACGAATACGTTGTTCAAAGACGACCGAATAATTTCAAAGGAATTGTCAAGGCAGTCACAGAGGAGACTCTAGAGGACAAGTATAGCTATGTCCCCATCTACGTAGAACGATAGATAAAAGCGAACCAAAGTGCACTCGGTTGATCAGACCTTCATGCACCGGTTCTGATTAGACAATATGTTAGTGGGTGCGACCCAAATAACATATGCCTTGAACAAGCTCGATAAAAGATTAAGCTTGCAAAACTAGGCCATATTAGCATCATTAGTCTAGATAGTAAAAATATAGGCACGTGAGATTAAGATTGAATAGTCTGAGTGTCATAAAATCTAAGTCTTGTTTATTCCTATACGATCAGTCTACGGTTTATTGCCCAAGGCTTGGTTGACCAAATGGGTTAAATCCCTCTAGTCCTTATAGTCTAGATAATCCTGTTTGTATTCTCCTTAATGGTCAAGGGTGTGTCAGGTCGTGGGGTATTCTACCCAACTTAAAAATTTAAGCTAAGGGTGTTTAGGTCATCTACTAGTAGGGTCAATCTCTAGCAAGCACGAATAGAAGATAAGAATATTGATAGAAGGAATCAAGCAAGATGCAACCGATGAGTCAGTCGAATATGGAATCGAGGAAAAGGTCAAGCATGTGGATGAGATCCTAGACTTCTAATCTTATTCGCAGGCTTGCTTGGTCCAATAAAGTAACCAAACAATTTAATTTGACCTGCATGGACCACCACAAAAACATGTAACGCCCCAGTCCTAAAATACGTAGGACTAGAACGTAATCATGCCAGCTATATATATACGAAGTATATAGACCGTCGTATGTATACATAAGCTGTAAAATGCAGTAACCAAAGCACTAAATCTCATCCACAAAGATAAATAATAAAATAAAAGCAACTTTGAGTTTTTTATGTACACAATAGTTGGGCGGAGACAAATCCACTACCAACAAGTAAGGAAAAAATACATGAAAAATAAAATGAGTTTGGTGAGCAAAGCGAAGATGATCCAAGTGCAATCATCCTCGAAGAAATAGAGATGGTCACGGCTAGAGCTAGAACACCTACAAAAAATAAGAACATACACCTGACGAGATAACCAGGTCCTCAGAGGGACGTAACAAGACACATAATATTATGCCGATAAACTGAATAATAAAAGCTCAACAGAAAAGTATACATGAGTAAAGGCTCCTAACCGTTCTATGTCAAAATGCACTTTGAAGACAACGTTCCACATATGGGCCTTCCAAGACTAGAAACACGGTGCGTTAGCGTTTCAACCAAGGCACTAGTGGCATCTAGAGAAAAGTAAATGCACGGTCCATTAGCACTCAGATGAGAGCTAAGGGGCATCCAGAGGAAAATAAATGCACGGCCACTAGCTCTTGGGTGAGTCACTAACGGCAGCTAGAGAAAAATAAATGCACAGCCCATTAGTACTCGACTGAGTCGCTAAGGGCATCTAGAGGAAAGTAAACGAGTGAAAGCCCCTACGCCTAATAGCTGTCTTCTCCCTTTCCATGCACTACACGTGCTGTATCCACATCACGAAATTCCTATTAACTGCTAAGTCTTCTAGACATCCATAGCTATTAGCAGTTATATCCTAACGCACGGCCTGTACGCACCGATGATCAGTCAGCACGTAAGTCCGTATCTATATGCGACTCGCGACTTCGTGGCACACAAGTGTCGAGGCCAATGAATGCGACACACACAAGGGTGGTCCCTTAACTCTAAGTCAAATTGCATAAGAAAACTAAAGTATAGTAATTTGAATCTACATACGATTTTAAAAGTACAATTTTTACATTTACTAGAAATAAATAATAGATAAAAGCATGCATGATATTGAGCAAGTAATTGAACAGCAAAGGCAAGGTGTCTTGCCTGGTGGTTCGCCTGATGTGGTGCAGTGTTCCATCAAGTCCTGCTCGGTCTAATTGCCTATGCCAGTATGTAGGGTGTTTCGAAGTCACGAGAAATTAGGACACACGATTAGTCGTGAGCAATGGGGATAACTCGAAGTGAATTTCTAGAGATAAATACTTTTACTAATTTTAGAAAATATTATAATACTTAAAAACTAGTTTTCATAGGTCAAAATAGTATAAGAAAATACTTAAAGCCAAGAAAAATTATTTTGCCAAAACTCTCATTTGTAAATTATGATTTCTAGGTGAAACCATATTTTTATTAGTTAAAATGGTTTTTAGGTACAATGCATACTTTGGAAAATCAAAAAATCGTTTTTAGGCTAAAAATTCCAAGTTTGTAAAAAAAAAAGAATTTTGGTAGAAGCTATCTTTTTATTAATCATAAATGTTTTTAGGTAAATACGAAATAATTCTAACATTTATTTAAGTTTTGTAATCTATAATTTTGTCAAATAATTTATTTTAAGCAATATCTCGTAACCCATACTTATTTTGTTAACAATAATTTTTAGAAATTATTTATTATATATTATTAGTCATATAAAAATGGTATACTGGTACAAAATTAATAGAGACACAATTAATAGTATTTTTAATCTCCATATATGAAATTAACAGTAATTATACATCTAGTATATACTAATAGCCATAATAATAACTCAAGATGATAATAATAATAATAATAATAATAATAATAATAATAATAATATACTTGATTAACATTGTATAGATTTTATTCTGCCAAAGTGATAATTAATAATTAAAAATATTAATAATGTAATAAACACAAAAATAATAATACTTAAAATATTAACACTTATATTAGACAGTTGCCAAAGTCCTTTCTTTAAAAAAGAAGAAGAGAGAGAATGAGAGATTGGGAATGAAAGAGGGAGAGAGTGATCGAGAGGGGTGAGAGAGGAAGGGGTTACCGGAGTTCGGTCGGAGGGTTGGCCGGCACGGCCGGGCGCTGGGCTTGTGGAGAAGGCGGAGGTCGCTGGCCACACGGCGGTGGAGGACGCGGAGGGAAGCGGCGCTGGGGTTCTCGGTGGCGCTGGCGAGCTTCGTGCAGCGGGAGATGCGACGACTCCGGCGCCGGTGGTGGCCGGTGAAGGCGACGACGGGTTAGAGCGGAGAGCTGGTGACGCGCGGAGAGGATTCCCTGGCTTGATGTGGCCGGATCTGACAGGGAAGGATGAGCGTGAAGGAGGAGAGGGGATAAGCTCTTGGTCGGAAGTGCGACGAACCGTCCCGACGGTGCGGAGGGGAGACCCGGCGCGGGGCGATCGGAGCTGCTACTCCGAAGAACAGCGGAGAGAGGGCTGTTGTTCTCGAGTGCGGCACTGGCCGCGATGGAGGGGCGCCGCGGAGGAGGAGGAGGCGGCGGCTGCGGCGCTGATGAAGACTATGCAGATCTCGAAGGGTGGTTCGGCTACGACGACGGCCTGGTGAGGGTTCGCGTGTTTTAACTTTTGTTCTTTCGTGGTGGTCGGATTGGCTTGGGAAGTTGGTCGATCGCAGTGGTGGTGCTGTTGAAGGTGGTTGTGTTGGTGGTATGGTTTGATTACAATGATGGTGGCGATGGTGTTTGTAATGTTGGTAAAAACAGGGGGTGGCGGCCTGTGTGGTGACAGACGTGGTGACGGCGATGGCGGAGATGGTGGTGGCAAAGGGGATAATGACGATGCGGGTGGTGATAACATGAAGGTAGTAGTGATTGCGGTGGTTCTCCGTGATGATGGGGTGATCGGGTCTGGGAGGTAGCAATCGTCCGGCATGTCGGACGGGGGAAGTTGACGGATTGTATATGTAAAAGAACAAGATATATTGGATGGAAAGGGGGCATGGACACGATGCACGTTTTGGTTGTGGTAGAAATTTTTGGAAGAGTACCTCTTCTTTTATAGGAGGTGGAAATTTCCATTAGGATAATGATTGAGATTTGATTAAATCCCTAATAGATAGATTCCATACTAATTTAAATTAATTTAAAATCTAATTCCATATAAATAAAACCTATCTTTAATTTAAAAGACATTTAATTTATGGCAAATAAATTTTTTTCCAATTTAAATTATCAAAATAATTCAAATATTAAGTAAAACAAAATTTTAAATATCTTTTTCGTAATTATTAAAATATAGCATTAATTAATTTCAAAAATCAAGATAAATATTAACTCATAAAATAGCTTTTACAAATAACAAAATATATTAATAAACAAATTTTCATTTTCGCAAAATATTTGGAATACATTTCATATAATAACAAATATCCAAATCACTACTTGTTTTTAAACAACGAACAAAATAACTCTTTTACAAAATAAAATATTTATTATATTCATTTGAACATATACTTTCCTATATGTACGCTTGCACATATTCGTACTCGTCGAGCAAATACGAAAGATGCGTACTCGTACGCGACGTATAAATACAAAATAAAATATATAAAAATCAGTACCAAATTTATATAAAAAATATTAAAAATTTAGGGGCTTTACAGGAAGGGTTGCCTAGCGGAACGAGCGATCACACTCCAATTATTATCCGCTTACTACAACAACCATCCCCTCGTAGGCGACCGTTTCGATTTTGCAACACATGGCCGGCCCAAGATGGCTATGAAGAAGCGGTCAATAGGGGATTTCAATCGGCTACATCAGGCACCGCACAATATAGTTTCATACAGAAACTGAAACGGGTTAAGGCCGAGCTTAAGGCTTGGCATCGGAGAAAACCGACTCTCCCCCTGGAGCAAGAAGAAGAGGAACTGAAGGAAATTTAATCGGCATTACAGAGCAATCCCATGGATGAAGCCAACGTGGGGAGAGAAATTGAACTTCAAAACGAAATTCGTCATCTCCGCCATCTCGAGGGGATTAGATTGCAACAATTAGCCAAATGCCAATGACTTAAAGACGGCGATCGGTGTACAAAATTCTTCCACGCCACTGTTCACGCCAGACAACACTCAAATGCTATATCTACCTTGATTGACGCCAATGATCGACAAATTAGTGAGGATAGGAAGATTGAGAAGGAGGCAGTTGAGTATTACCCGGCGCTATATAACCAAACCGGCTATAGGGAGGAGTTCCCTGGTATTCTATGCAAACGCATAGTGACTACAGCGGAAAACACTACTATGGAGAGACATGTCACCATGGAGGAAATCGAGTAAATCATTAAGGAAGCGGAGCGCCGGGACCCGATGGCTTCAACGCGGCATTTTACAAGAATCAATGGCAACAACTGAGAAATCAAATACTACAGTCGACTTGAATGCTCCCCCACAAAGTACGATCAGCCTAAATAAGATAATCATGAACTTTGAGATAAAACCTCAATAAGAAATGCCAAAAGTAATTTTAAACTCAATCGAATAAGGATAATTAAATATATTTTTGGCAAGATAACTTTTAGAAACTCGAATGAGAGAATTAAAAATAAATAATAATAATCATATATTCTCTCATCTAATACAAATTCAAATATCATGAACAACTCAACAAGATATTTAAATAAGACAATATGGGTCCATGATGAACTAGGTATACCACATATTAAGGGCATAAAAGAATTGAAATAATTAATTTGCACCCCCTTAAAATATGCGTATATAGTTCAAAAATAATTTATATGTATAAAATAGATAAAATAAATAATCAAAAGATCTAAGGGATATCTAAGATATGCATCTTTCTTCCCTTTGATCAAATGCATATAAAATCCCAAACTTAAAACAAATATCATCTTTAGGCAAGAAAAATAAATATCCAATAAATAAATGCTTAAAGATGAACAAACAAAATATTTCTCCAATATAAAAAGAAATATTTCAAGACATTAAAATATTTTGAAAACTGTCTTTAATAATAACATTTGAGTACTGGACAGATTCAATAAATCAAAAATCAAAAAAACTTTTCAAAAAATGTGCAATTATTACGAAAAACTGTCTTAGTAAATGTTCGAATGCGTCCATTTAGTCCTCAGACTGAAAGCTGGCGATTCGAATCACAAAAAATAATTTTAATAAAAGAATCCATAAATCATAAATAAATCTATTTGAACAAATAAACATAACTAGATATATGTCCAAAGAAAAATGTATTTTAGATATTTGGCATGTCAAGGGAATAATTGTCTTGAAACAATTAACTGCTCCACCTTTACATGGCTATATCCAAAAATAATAATATTGACAAAATTTTAAAATAAAATTCAGAGACATATTTTCGGAAGTAGAAAATTAATTCAAAAAATATTAGGTCTTCTTATCAAAGTTCATTTCTTCCCTTTTAAAGCCTTAGCACGGTGTCCACCTGACAACCGTAAGGTTTAAAGAAAAGAAACGCTTTGAGAGAGATTCAATATGCATGACTTCTTCCTTACAAAGAGTTACTGTTGTAGACAGTAAGTAACTTAAATAAGAAGATAATAATATAAAGCTCAAAATTATTGAATATTACACAAGTTAAAGACGAAATCATAAGACCATAATATTCAATGAGTAGTCACGAAATCGAAAAACAATCATCTTTAGACAAAAAAAAATCCATTAAATGAACATTTAAAAATAAAACAATCAAAAGATATTTCAAATTAGCATGATGAATAATCGAATAAGTCAAAAGATGACATAAATTGATATATGCTATAAAATCTCACAATCGACAAGATAGATCAACATATTCTACCTTTTGTAAAAATATAAAGAGAGAATATTATCCATCAAATCTAAAATCAAAAATCCATCAGATAACAATTGCAACTAGATCTTAATAAATCTTTAGTTTATAAAGCGTTGATCAATCTTGGGTTAGCTGTAGGGGTACTGTCCCAGCTAACGGAGGTTCATCGGGGAATATTTAAGTACCGCTTCGCTTCGACCGTAGTCGTGGTGACAGACAGACCCTTTGTAGGCTTGTACCCATAACAAATCTCTTCTTTTATAACCGAGGATTTAAGAAGAATTAGTACAATATGAAATAAAATATATTCTATGGACTTAAAAATCTTAGAACAATGTAACATATGGTATAAGATGTATCAATTATATTTATCCATATGTGCTACAAAATCATTGGGTAACAATAAAATATAAAATATTTGTAAATTAAAATGTAGGATCTAGATACGCTGATGTATTTTGGAACCTAGGGGACTGGGTTCAGTACCTTGGATCCAGAACTAGACGATAGTTGCAAGTACACCTTAATAAATCTTAAGTCTATAAAGTATTGATCACTTCGGGTTAGCTGTAGGGGCCGATTCCCAGCTAGCGGTAGTCCGAAGAGTAGTGCACCGTGTCGCTTCAGACTATTTATACCTGTATGACAGAAGGACCCTTTTGGCTTGTTCCCAAAATGATCTCTACTCTTAAGAACTTATATTAAAAGGAATATATGCAGTATCATCGAACAACATCGAAATCCAGAATCCTTACATATAAAAGAAGTAAATACCCAAAGAATGGTTTATCAATATCAAGATATTAAAAATATCATGTATCCAAAATTTTAACAAAAAAGCCAAGAAAATAAAAATATCATTAAAAGAGGCTTTGAGGAAGAAGCTGATAAAGATAAGAACATAAATTTGTTCAAAGAAATTAATAGCTTAAGTATGAGATAAGCACAAGTTTGAAACTATTATTTTTTTTTAAAATATAGAACTTGAACTTAACTCGTATATCCCCATAAAGATATTTATACAAAAATATAAGAAACATGAGCAATATATAAATAAAAAATAAATTATTCATGTATCCTTAATAAGCATAAAAAAATATCACAAGATCAAAAATATGCATAAATAAACTTTATCAGACAAAGATGTAATTGATTCATAAGAAGTTAATCAAAATAAAATATGCGAATCAATTGTGAAATATATTATGCAAGCACAAGGTTAACATAAAAGTATATGTATATACTTTTAAAGTAAATAGGAGACTTGTGCTAAACATACATACTCACAAAAATAATGATCAAAGTAAATACGATATGTTAAAGACAAATCAATAAGAAGTGACCATTAAAAAAATTAAAGGCGAAGAGTCAAAAGCATAAACCAAAAACAGAAGCTCCTATAGACTAGAGTGGTATGCATGCCTCAAGGATAAAACTAAAATAAAGAGCATACATAGACAAATGTGTCACACTAATGGAAAGGGAGTAAAATACTATATAGTATGAACTAAACATTTAAGCTAAACAGCTAGTCATGCTAGGATTATGCCTCACATTGATTCAAACAATAAACAATTAAAAGATATCAATGAAATCTAATAGCAAGAAATTAATAAGAACATGCTAAATATTAAAAAACTATTTAGAAAGCATGTTACCAAAGTGGTTCTAGTGACCACACTTATGTTGGTGCAATTGCTTGAAAGATGACTTTTGTAGCTTTGCAATCACCAACATGTTCCATGGTTCTATTTGACATGAGAAGCTTCACCTGCAATATTAGGTGAAGACTTTGGTATCCAACACTTAGATCCACTTTTGTTAGCTTTGGGAATCCATTTACACATGTTCATATCAACTAGTTTTCTAATCTGACAGCGATTAGAAACATGTCCATTCAAACCATAATAATGACAGAAAGAATTAACATTAGTACTATGTGCAGCAGTATGAGAATGTGTAGTGGGATGACATGATCTTCATGGATACTTGTAATAGAAAGCATAGTTGTGTGAAGCTTTAGCTTTGCTTGCTTCCTTTCTAGATGATCTGTCGTGTGTGACTTTGTGATGTGCTAAGTGTCTTGTGTTAAACTGAGTCGTAGGTTGTACTACCTGCTTTCCCAGTCTAATCTCTAACTTTTTAGAATTACCACAGATCTCATCATACTTAGCAGAGAGAGTATCAATTCTACATGAAGCAATAGAATACTTCTTCTTTTCTGATTCTAATTCCTCCTTAAGCTTAGCATTTTCTTGAGTGCTTTTCTCAATGCAATCAAGTGCCTCATGCAATCTAAACTTAAGTGTGGAAATCTCAGTAGAATTATCAGAAGTAGAAGTATCTCTAGCATCATTCAATAAGCAAGTAAGCTTTTCATTCTAACGCTTGTAGGATAGAATATCCTTTCTAGCTTGCTTATACTTATCTAATACTTTCTTGTGTTCTTCTAACAGATCACTGAAAGCATCAGATAAATCATCATAAGAAAATTCACCATCTTCAGAAAAAGAATTACTTTGTACCTCGTTAGATAATGCCATTGAGCATAAATTTGCAGCTTGATGAGGTCTCTCTTCTTCTTCTTCTTCTTCTTCTTCTTCTTCAGAATCTCTTGCTTTGCTTTCACACCATATGCTCGTGCTAGTGTGCTTGTGAGATGATGATCTTCCTTCATTTGATTGTTCGTAGTGACTCTCCTTTCTAGTAGTAGTACAATCTTCTTGGATGTTGTATATCTTCTTGTAGTTGTCACATACAAGCTCTTCTTCGTATAGGGGATTGTGTTCTACCTTAAATCCTAATTTCTTCATGCATATATTTGCATCATTAAGAAGACTATCCTTCTCTCTAGAGTTGCTAGCTTTGCTTTCATACCTGCACTCATAAGTAGCTTCAAGAACTTTCCAAATTTTATGAGATGTTGTGCAAGTATTAATAAGATTAAATACATTTGTGTCTACAGCATAATAAAATATATGCATACCTTTTGCATCAAGGCTAGCTAACTTCTTCTCTTCCTCCGTGTAACTATAATAGGGCTTGTTGATTATAGAGGATGTGAGAATAGAAGTGATAGTGGGCTTCTTGTAGCCGGTGACAACAATTGACCATAAGTCAAAATCTAGAGACTTCAAGTAGAAGCTCATCCGTGTCTTCCAATAGCTATAGTTTGTTCCATCAAATAGTGGGAGTCTATTTGAGGATTGCTCTTCAGTTGTGAAGTACATACTTGCCATATGTGATATAGTGATCTTATATAATAGCAGTTATATAATAACAATATTATCTTGCTTTACCTGTATAACCTGCTCTGGTAATAAGAATCTGCTCCAAGGATGATAAGCCAAATAATAGAGTCCTTGCTAGGATACCAATTGAAGGAGCAATTGGTATAAGCAATAATATCTCTATAAGGAGCACCTCTAGTTGCAGTACCCGCTCTAATACTAATTGTAGGAACAATTGGGATCAGAATATAATACCTCTCGATGTAGCACTGGCTCTGATACCAATTGTAGGACCGATTGTAGGAACAAGTTGTAAAGCGTAATACTCTAGAGGGGGGTGAATAGAGTAGGCAGCGGAAATTAACTATTTAAAAAAAAGTGTTAGCAACAAGATCACAGATAATATATCACAGATATGTAATTGAAAATTAGAGAGTAGAGAGCAAACAAAAACACAAGGATGTATACTGGTTTCCCTCTTGTGAGGACTAGTCCAGTCGGAAGAACTCTAGCTTCCAGTTGAATCCACTATGGAAAATCACCACAAGTTTTCATCCGAAGTTCTTGCAACTTCTACAACACGAGCTTTGATCCGAAGTACTCGACCAACTTTAATTGTGAAGTGTCTAACTTCAATCAAGCCTCTGATTACAACCA
Source organism: Iris pallida (assembly GCA_029216955.1). Lineage (NCBI taxonomy): Eukaryota > Viridiplantae > Streptophyta > Magnoliopsida > Asparagales > Iridaceae > Iris > Iris pallida. Next base: position 37,297,585 of record JANAVB010009198.1, on the reverse strand, counting down.
CTCTGAAACTTCTAGACCGTACCGCACAGGCAAATCGACTAGATGATTATAACTGGCTTGAGATTTGAAAATGAATAGCTCAGAACACTTTGGAAGAAGTAGTAGGCTTATAGAGAAGAGATATAAAAGTGAAGGAGTGAGTTGAAATGATCGAAATCCTTCTCTATTTATAGTTTTTCCAAAGGCAAAATTCTGACAGAATTTGGGCAAAATTCGGACAGAACTCTATGAGAAAATCTCGTTGGAATCCGTAACTGCAGGAAGACAAAGTTCAAAAAGCAACGTTCACTAACCGAACTCTGGCCGAATTTGGGCCGAGTTCTGCTAGGGTTCTGTTAGGTTTATGCAAACTGGTTTTTGGGCTTTTTGAAAAGTCAGGCAGTTTGGAAGTAGTTTGGGCTTTTTGTAAGTGGGTTGTTTTCAAAATGAAAGGGTATTTTGAAAACGTTTCTTGGATAGCCTATTTGCCAGTACGATGTAGTGTACATCGTATTCCTAGACTCAATAAATATGAAAAATATATAGATGAAATAGAAAAACCAAGAGCCCTTTGATGACGCCTTTCTTCAAACCAAGAACCCCCGATGTGAAGCCCCGGATAGGTCGTTAGGCGGTTCAGAGAAATCTTCTTGTATAACACCGTCTTTGGCCCATTGCATATGTCCTGGTTTGACAAAGCTTGATCATGCTCACAGCATGTCTACAAATACATGGTAGACAAACAAAACTAATATGATACAAGCATAGCAATATTGATATTAGGACAATGCTAACATAAAGACAATGCTAAGTTTAAGTAGCAACAAGATATTGATTACATGAATATTAGTGACATCATTATGTTAAACTTAATTGATTAGCCATATTCAAAAATATGATATAATCTTTGGGCTAACAGTACGCAACATGGGTTTGAAGAACAGTTTGGCAACTCTAGAGGGGGGTGAATAGAGTTTATATAGAAAAAATAGCCAATTAAAAATAACTCTTTCACCAACAATAAATAATCAGAGTAAAGTACGGAAAATAAATGAAAAGCAAAAGAGCATACGCAAACACAGCGATTTTAACCTGGTTTCCCTCGTGGAGGACTAGTCCAGGCCTGAGAACTCTAGCTCAGGATTAAATCCACTATTTATGAAATAGTAGTTTACAACCCGTGCCTTTTCTTCAGAAGAGCACGTCAACTTCTAACAGATGATCGCAGTGGCGATTTGCTTGGAATTGTCCAAGCGACTTCTTCGACTCTTGCACAAGAATCCTAACTGAGAGATGCTGAGCACTCGACACTTAGGAGGCTTGTGGCTAGTAGATGGGAAGAGTATGGCTTACTTGAGCTTATAAGAGAGAAGAGAAAAGAAGATTGGATGGATTGGAATGAGAGAATTCATGCCCTATTTATAGTATTTTTATAGGCAGAATTCGGCCAGAATTCGGGTAGGAAAATTCAAAAATTTGGCCGTTGGACAACTAGCAACCAGCTAACCCTAAAATTAGGGTTCCTGATTTCTAGGGGACAGAGTTCGGCCCGAACTCTGTGTGGAGGCAGAGTTCGGCCCGAACTCTGTCTCCAGAGCACAGAGTGGTTCTAAGGGGATTTTTGGGCAGTGTTTGGTTCAGTAGAGCTTGGGATTTTGGGTAGGCTGTAGACTAAGTGTCAAGAGCTCAGCAAGACTCAGAGTACACAAGTCTAGACTCAATGAAAATATAAAATACAGACTCGAAAACACACTGAGAGCCGGAGACTGAGCTGTCGTCTGTCTTGAACTGTTATGCAGACGTCGTGTGTCGTATTGAATTAATACAGATATTATTTAGTCAATGTAGTCAATATTTGGTTGACTGTGACTTTGTGTCAACAGGGTTTTGCGAGCTGGTGGGTCGACAGAATCAGGAAATGTATTATAACGCCTACATTTTCCATTCTTATCCAAGGCCAGCCACATGGCTATTTTGGAAGCAATCGGGGTCTCCGGCATGGTGACCCTTATCTCCATATCTATTTACCGTTATTATGGAATATTACACGTGTATGATGGATTTGGCAGTATATCGGAGGGGCATTATTCCACTCTATCGTCGGATAGATCCGACTATTTCGCATCTCATATACGCGGATGACGTGTTGGTCTTCATTTGCCGAATGAGAGGGGCATCACGGCGCTGACCAAGATTCTATAAGACTTTGGCTCTATGTCCGGGCTATGTTTAAACAGAGAGCAAAGCTGCATATATTTTAATAGAGATTGCCTATCACAAGAGCAGTGGTTCGACCAGCTGGGTATAGGAAGAGGCGAACTACCTGTTCGCTACCTGGGCTTGCCCCTCACTATAATTTATGTGAGACACTCGGACTGCTCAGGGCTGATACAATATGTACAAAAAAGGTTAGAAGGGTGGCAGTCTCAAATACTATCCTTCGGGGGACGTGTTGAACTTTTCCGGGCTATCATTACGGCCATAACTGCTTACTGGCTGTAAGCGTTATACGTGCCTACCAATTCAATACTTCAAATTGAATGAATGTGTGCTGACTTTGTTTGGAAAGGAGGGATCCATACAATTTCTTGGGAAGAACTTTGCCGCTCCAAGGAGGAAGGCGGGGTTGGTTCGCAGAATTTGCGAGTGCTGCGGGAGGTTGCCTCGCTCAAACTTGTATGGCATTTCCTGGTGGGGCAGTCCAACTGGGCCACATGGATGCGAAACAGGTATTTAAAATCCAATAATTTCTGGGTTCAAGTAGTGGACAACAATTTCTCGGTTACCTTTAAAAATATTTTGCGGATTCGGCCTACTCTGAAACGTCTCATCTATCGGGTCATCCATGATGGACGAAATACCAGCCTATGGATGGACCCCTGGCTCAATCATCAAAGTATTTTGGACAAGTTGGGATGGCCGGTCTATGAACTCACAGGGAGTACGGAGAGTCTTAATGTACTTCTTCAAGACGGGGAGTGGCATACGGGAGCACGGTAGGTGGGGCGCTGGCTGGCAGATAAAATTAGAGAAATTTTGATTGATCTCGGTGCTACCCACGACCGCTGGAGCTGGGAGGGGTCTCTGACCGGTGAGTTCAGCTCTCGAGTGGCGTATGAGCAGCTGAGGCCGCGTCACGAGCAAGCTCCCTGGTCGGATGTCGTCTGGACCAAGGGAGTGGCACTTAAGATGCAACTATGCCTTTATAAGGCCATTCGGGATCGCCTTCTTACTCGGGGAAGGTTGGTTCGGTTCAACATCCCTCTGACCAGCCTATATTATGTATTTTGTGTTCAAGATATGGAGTCTCGAGACAACATCTTCTTCTAATGCGGGTTCTCGAGTTATATATGGCAGCATTGTAGAGCCCAAGTGGGCATCCCAGCTACTACAAGACTTGGCCTCCAGGAAAAATTTGATGAGATCACTGTTATGAAGACCAGAAGCCAACCACAATATATAAGAGCTCGACTTAGATTACTTGCAGCAGTTTGGTACGTATGGCTCGAACGGAATATGAGAGTTTTTGAGGGGAAGTCAACTTCAATAAGTGGTATCCTCAGCAACATCGAGCATGATCTCAGTTGTCTAGATGAATAAAAGTTAGATGTAGTTTACTTGAGCTTATCAGCTGTACGATGTATTGTCTCCCTGTTATTTATCAATAAAGAAACCCTTCTTCAAATATATATATATATATATATATATATATATATATATATATATATATATATATATATATATATATATATATATATATATATATATATCGGCATCGTATGGGCAGACTTGTAACTTTGGACCATTTGGCTAGGTTTGGGGTGCAAACCAACGGACAATGGGGCATTCTTTGTCAAAACAGTCCTGAATTGACTAGTCATCTATTCTTCAACAACATGACGACATGGTGCATTTGGCAAGGGCAAGGGAGGAAAATACAATTAGGTGTTGGAGCTCCGCCAAAGCCCCCTGCAAGTGGGGCCCGAGCGTGCCCCCGATCGATCCAGCGGTTGAAGGCGACGGGGCCCCTGCGGGATCCGTGAGACCCCGCTGACGTACGGGACTCCGAATTCTGGCACGCACATACATATGTGTGTGTGTATGTGTCATATCCCCCAAAGTGGTTATAGATTCAAGTGAGGCATAGCTCAAGTGGTTAGAGTGAGACATATTCTTGTATAAGAGGTTATAAGATGTAATGTTTCGTCCTGCTCAGTTCAATCAGAGGAATCAAAATGCCAATGGCGTTTGGGCTTAGCCATGCAACGACTTGCTCGAAGTCCTGCTCAGTCGAGGCAACTCCTCGCTCAGGTGGGTGGCTTCATGAACTTGTCTCATCATGGCCTTCGTACTAATAAAATAAAAGTTTTTATTTCACCGAATAGGTTTGAATAAAAGAGATGAATCCACATTGCTAAGAGAATAATTACATTGAGTCAAGTATGTGTGTGGAATAGGCCTGTCAATGGTAGCTTATTGGTCAGATATTGGCATTACCATATCCGAACCATTAACTATCGGATATATCCAATAACTATCCGATATCCGATCGGATAGACGTTTTGGCTACCGTATCCGTTACCAATAACGCTAACGGATATCGGATAATATCCGAACCAATAAGATTACTAAAAAAATTAAAAAGGGAATATAAAAAAAAATCAGTTTTAGTAACTAGCACATTTTATTCCACACTTATTTTTAGTAAAATTACCTCCAATTTTCTGGCCAGGTGTACATAATTTGATAGTACCATTCTGTAACTACTTACTGGCAAACAGCTCACTGAGCTGTTCACTTGTTTCCTTGGAGGACATTGCACTGCTTGCATGGCAATATATCATACTTGTAAGGTCATATGGCAAATTTATGCATTTCTTTAGTGAGTAGAATGCCATTTAAAGGGATTAGTTCTTTGGTGAAAGACTCAGTTTTTCTGAAACAATGCTAATTATAATAGAAAGTGAAGCAGACATCAGTAATATGGCTATCTAAATAGCATTGACAAGAGGCTTTAATATTACATGTCACTCCTATATAGTATTCTTTATAGAGAGGTACTCCACAAATTTCAGAGTTCTTCAAGTAAGTTCTCGGATTCAAAATGCAACAGAAGTCAGAATATTTAGATTTTAGGGTTCCTCCTCTGGGCCAGGACGGGCTGCTCACTGCTGGGCTCATGGACTGGCTGAATCATTGAATTCCTGAAAGTCCAATATATTTTAAATTTATTAAAAAACTTAAATATTATTGGTTCGGATTTTATTGGTTCGGATATGGCACTTACTGTATCCGCATCCGATATCCGATAAATATTCGATAAGATATCCGAATCCGTATCCGTATCCGAAATTTTGGATATTTTCGGTTCGAATACGGAACGGATACGGATTTTTGGTCAACCATTGACAGGCCTGGTGTGGAACATAAAAAAAGTATCATAATGTTGCTTAGATGTTCTCTACGATGGTTTTCAAAGTTGGGATTGTGTCCTTCGATCGCATGATTGAGTTACGCAGAGTTATGCTACTAGCTATCAATGCCATAGCGGGCACGTCCCACGATCTCACTGCTTGTCATAGAAAAAATGTCCCACTGTCTCACAGTTAGTCCTATAGAAGGAACCAAGGGTTAAGGCACTCAAAAAACGCAATTGTTCAAGTTAAGCATGTGCACAGTCCTATAGTTCTGCGGATGGATATAGCAACATGTTTTCATGGTACAAGTTCTGGCATAGCCTTTGCTCGTCCTACGGGTTAAGTTATATCACATGGTTTATAGCACAATCGTGATAATGATATGGAATACGGTTGGTCCAAGTTGAATATGCAGGAGGCTAACAAGTAGTCATTCCTGAGTGAGTCAAAGGTATTGAAACATGAATGGAGACTTCTCAGAATTCTAGCACGCCAAGGCTCCTTGAAATAATGGATAAACGTCGAGGCAACCCCTGAAACAATGGGTGCTACAAAAAGGAAAAAAGTTTGAAAATACGTCGATTGAGTAATAACTATGTAGGACGATAATTGAGTTGAGTCTTGCATGGTTATTGGACAACCACTACCAAATTAAGTCAAATCTGTGACACAATTAGCGACATGTTGTCAAGACGTCGCTAATATTTCTGATATTAGCGACGTAAAATTTATATGTCGCTAAACGTTGCTGATTGAAAAAAATAGTGGCGTTCTACGACGTTTAGTGACTACAGTTAACTTATTGGTGCTAAGAAGTCACTAGACGTCGCTGAACATCGCTGTACTTTTTAATATTTTCGATGTTTATTTGATTGACATTGCTAACTGTTTAATACACGCGGGACCTGCCCTACCCCAAATCCAAAAATTTTACCCCAAAATTTTTCCCTCCTTTTGACCGTTGCTCCCCCCTCGACCGCCGCTTCCCCTATCGACCGTCGCTCCTCCCTCGATCGTCTCTCCCCCTTGAACGATCCCCCCTCCGTGAGCTCCCCCTCCCCCGGAATCCTCCTCCACCGCGAGCTCCTCCTTCACCGCGAGCTCCCCCTCCTCTCCGGGCTCCTCCTCCACCGACCCCCATCCGTGAGCTCCTCTTCAACCACCTACGCCGACCTCCTCCTTCTCTCGACAAACCCCAATAATTGGTAAACCCTAGCCCTATATTCTATCTGAGTTTAGATACGACACAGACACGAATATGGCAAGATACACTGACACGATACACTATATTATATTCGTACACTGACACGATACATTTTTGTTATTCCTTAATAACATTACCAAAGTTAATATCAAATTATATTCTTGCACAATATTGTCAATTAAGTAATTATTTCGAAGGTAAAAAAATACTAGCATATTTAATGTAGTCTACTACCAAATAAGAAAGCTTTCAAGGAGAGTCGTATACACGGACACAGAAATAACTCTTGCTGACCAGAGGATAACCCATGTCCCAAATAGCAGTAAAGCAAGCTACTGTAGCTGCTAATGCTGCTTGCACTTATTGTTGCTGCACAATGCAAGCCAAGTGCTAAGGCATGTTGCAAGTGCCCTGTACTCTAGTGCAGGGCATCCCATGTCCTTAACCCAATCTGCTCTCTGTAGAAGCTCTCTCAACTTCCTATTGTGAGGCTAGACCCCCTCCTTATCTAACTAATTTACGCCCATCCTAGGTAGTACCTGATACCAATGCTACACACAATATCAATTAAACCCCCTTCCTTAACTAACATGCCTTTAAACCCATCCACCAACTTACTGTTACTAAATGGCATTAGATTGAACATGTTATAGGAAGATTGGACAAGGAAGACTTTGGATAGTACAAAATGAAGACTAACATCATCATGTTAATGAATCTGAACTAAAAAGAAAGGTAGCATGAACTAATATGCATACAAGATCTGAACACTTAATAAATTTAGGAACTTTGATACCACTAATGCCAAATGTCTGATACGAGGTCAGTATCAAGACTGAACATATAGGAATTCAAGTAGAAAATGTGTGACAGTAGTACTCACACTCGAGTCTAATACATGCAATGCAGGACAGATCATGTGTCCATGCTACCCATATATGATACTAACTCAACCTTGCCAACCATATATGTACACGGACACGGAAATGACTCTTCAACTAATAACATTCTTATATGAAATTCACACTCATATTTGTATCCTACTAAGTGATTTTGATATCTAATATAATAAGGAGTATCCTAGTACCTACAGTGTATAGACTATCCTAGAAGTGTAGGTATGATTGGTATATCGTAGTACCTAGTGTTTAGAGTGAGTATCCTAGTAGTATATAAGATATTTTAGAAGTAAAGTGTCCGTGTCAGCCCGAAGTAAAGTGTCCATGTCAGCCCATCTCTGAAAAAGTAAGTTTAGATCTGTAAGTCTTTTTTAGGCTTTAAGAGTTCTTCCGATTACCGAAAAGTTTGAGAAAAGACAAATAACGAAAGGAGTAATAAATAGTAAAAAATAAAGAACGAAAAATCTTAGAAAAGAAAATTATAATACCTGGCCTTTTTCATTATTTTTCGGAAATTCGGTAGAACTCTAAAAGCCTTAAAATGCTTGTAAAAGTAAACTTTCTTCGAAGAGAAGGGCTACCATTGAACACGTTACGACACTCATTTAGTACTCATGTGTCTATGCATCCATTTGGACAATATAATCGAATAGGTGTATCTATCGTTGCAGAATTATCTTCAAATGGATATGAATTACTACCTATGAATCGTTCAGGGATGTACAACCGTCATCCTGATGACATGTGAGGTGTGCAGGATGAATTCATAGAGGATGTACAGCAGTTCCTGTAGTTCACCAAGGCGTTCCCTCAGTACATGGACAGTACCAAAATTAAGTATCCGTGTGTGAGATGTCACAACTTGAAATATCATCCAGAAGTGGAAGTCACATATCATTTGTACTCGAAGGGTTTCACGTCGAATTACTATCAGTGGATCGCGCACGGAGAACTTTTATCTTTAGCATCAGAGTCGGAGCGTTATGTGGATGTCCACAACCACGCTACTTATGACGATGGGTTGATGAACATGATTTTTGACACGACGGGGCCTAGTTTCGATCTGGACAATCATGATACAGCCGAGGAGGCACCGAACGCTGATGCTGCAAAGTTTATGGAGTTGCTGGAGAATGTAAGGACTACATTATATCCTGGTTGTGAGGATCATTCACCGTTGGAGGTGGTTACAAGATTGTTGAGCATCAAGTCCGATTTTAACATGTCGTAAAATTGCTACAACCTATGTAAGTATTAAAATACTAACGGTTAATTTTAATACTTTATGTTAATTTTAATATAACTTAGTAAATATGCAAACAAATACTCTTGTAGTTAGTAATAATAAGTACATTAGACATTAGAAATTATAGAGTATCCATACTTTCTAGGCGGAATATATTAAGCTTCAAGAGCAGGCGGCTGCTAGTGCACCTACTGCGGAAGAGGCTGTTAGTATGCATGGTCCACAGCCCTCAAAGGAGTCTGCCCGAGTCCAGGAGATGGCCGCATCTATCCGTGACGAGATGCTGTGACGGATCCAGCAGCAGCATATGGACGATGCTACGCTCCTAGTGTCACGACCCGCTTTCGAATAATCGGACACGAGTTGGACACGCCCAGCCTTCATCGTTAGACACGACGAAGTAAGCTGTACCAAGCTAGGGAAATCTAACCAGATAAACATGAATGTGCACAATCACAACATCTTTAAAACGTTTCCAGAAAGATCACCATATTCCACAAATCCATATAACATAATGTACCAGAGTCATCAGGAATGAAATGTACTATGAACTCTAAAATAATATCTAGAAGTAAAGCTAAACAGTCTAAACATGAAGCCTCTAGCTAAGTTATATCTCCATCCTGCTCAGCTAATATCCCGGGCTCTGGCCCATATAGTAGAATAATATCCTGCAAGTATACCTACAACATATCCAGTCAGGAACGGAGCAAAATACAGTTCTAGGTAATGAACAAGAACATCATGATATGAAAATGAGTACAGGAGAACAAGAAATATGAAATACAGGAAATGAACATGAAAGTACAGGAATGTCAGTACAGAAAATAAAGTACAGGAATGTAACTATGATCCTGAAGTACAAGACATGACAAGTGCACCAATTGAAATACAAGTAGCCTATGTGACCGACTGCGGTGAGTACAGGAGCATGTACAGGAGTACTTGAATAACGGTACGTCTTAGGACCCGTGTGCATGATGCGAGGCCTAAGCTATCTACATGAATATAGTAACCGGGGTTTGGTCACATAGCTAGTGTATTTTCCCACCCGACATAAGTAAGTACAAGAACAGGAAATACAAGAGTACATGTATCGTGTCATGACGTGGCACAAGAAAGGTACATATGTAAATGCACAAGACCGTAGAAAAGTACTTACCTTGCTCCAGGTGATCAAGTGTATGTAGTAGAACTGTATGTCCACCTATTGTTATAAATTGGTTAGGGTCCAAAATAGTAAACCTTTTAGTTAAATAGTCAAATGCTATCTACTAGCTAACATTTCTATTACAAGTTTATGCAATAACTAACTATCCTACTCATAAAGTTATTATAATCAAATGGCCTACTAATTATATAACTAATGCCACCATAAGGTTCTGTATTGCTGATACACATACACTACTACAATACAGCAATTTGACGACGGCCAATTAGCGACGGCTCCTATCCGTCGCTAATAGCGACGAACTAGCGACTAACTTGTGACGGACTACCGTCAGAAAGCAATGAATAAATTTTTTATTTCTTGTGTAAAAATCAGTCGTACTTTCGTCGCTAATTTGACGAAAATTTAGCGTCGCTGATATGTCGTATATTTTGGCGACAAAATACTAAAAAATGGCACGGACTATTAGCGACGGACTGTCGACTAACATTTCCGTCGGTAATCTACTGGATATTTAGCGATGGATATATCCGTCGCCAGTCCGTCGCTAAATACTGTACCCTAACTTAAATTGAACCGACGGAGAGAAATTTTTTATTTCCCCCCAAACGAACTCTCTCTTCTCCCTCCCTTCCTCCGGCGATTTCTTCCCTCCATCGATCTCGCCGGTAAGCTCTCTCTCTCTCCCTCTCTCTCTCTTTTCCTCTTTCTTTCTATTTTAGAGTTTCGGGGGGTGGCGGTCGGCTGTCGTCGGGGCCGGGGGGGTCGGAGGGTTGGGAGGGGGGTCGGGGAGGGGGTGATGGGGTGGGAGAGGGGGGGTCGGGGGTGGGTGCTGTCGAGCGGGGGTCGGGGGTGGAGTGGTGGGTCGGGTGGAGGAGGGGAGGGGAGGGGGATCGTGGTGGGGGTGCTATCGGGGAGGGAGGGTCGAGAAAGAGGTGGTGGGGTGGGAAAGGGGGGTGGGGGATGGGTGTTGTCGATGAGGGGGTCGGAGAGGGGGGTCGGGGGGTGGGGGAGGGGTGGGTGGGGGGTGGGTGCTGTCGGGGAGGGGGTGGTGGAGTGGGGGAGGGGGGATGGGGGGTGGGTGCTGTCGGGAAGGGGGGTCGGGGGAGGGGTGCTTTCGGGGAGGGGGTCGGAGAGGGGGTGGTGGGGAGGGGGGGTGGGGTGGGGGAGGGGGTCGGGTAGGGGACACACGGGTAGGGTTTCGGGGCAGGGATAGGATTTCGGGTGGGGGTATTAGTGGTTTCGGATCGGACCATTCTTATAAGTATCGGTCGTTTCAGATCGGTGTATCGGATCGGGGGAGGGGGTATAGGTGGTTTCGGATCGGACCAATCCTATGAGTATTAGATCGGGAAAGGGGGTATCGGAATCGAAATCGGTGTCGGACCATTCCTATGAGTATCGGATCAGGGGTATCGGTAATATCGGTGGCTTCGGATCGGAGTATCAAATTTTTTGGTATCGAAAAATAAATTAATATTAATAAAGTTGACTGTCCTCCGACATAGTCCCTGCAGCCATTCGACTGGCGAGGTAGAAACTATGTAGCCGTAGATAAAGTTGACTGTCCTCCGACCATCATTCCTCGGCAATGATGATGTGACAACCTATCACTATATCTTATATAGTAGTAGATGATGTCTTAGTATTACATTATGTGAGTTCATCTTGATTCTGTTACATTCTTCAGATATTAGATACGATGAAAACATATACTACACCATATGTACAGAACATAGATGATTCACTCTAATGTATGCTAGAATGATTTTTGGGTTGTGTTCTGAGCCATCCGTTCTCACACTTGGCAAAAAATCGAATATTATGTATTTTATCTACTTTCAAAAATGTACTCAAACGAGATGATGGTTCCTTTAGTTAGCTTGCTTATGTTACAATTATATTATTTGTGAACATCGATCTTACCAGATGGCACCCGTAACCCGAGAAGCGGCACGTCGTTTGAGGGAAACACTGAATGCTGAGGTGGCTCCCCCTACTGTTAAGGAGGAAGTGGCACCGGTAGCTAGTGAGACCGGGAGTTCTATTCATCCAGCACCTGCAATGGACTACATCTCTCCTGACATCGTCGATCCCACTTATTCGAGGTGGTTACGTGATCGTATCACTGAGCGGTTGCGTGAGCTGCGTGGTTCTCATTAGCTATTAGTACTTATTTGTATTGGACTATTTGTATTGGATTATTTTTGTATTAGACTATTTGTATTGGACTACATATATGAATTCGTACTGTGTCAATCTCTGGATTGTATTGGACTACGACATGGTGATCAGGACATAGTCCCTGCAGCCATTCGACTGGCGAGACAGAAACTAAGTACATCCGGCCTATACCAGCGGATCCACCAATTACTGTACGATAGGCCCAACAACATAAGTACATCCGGCCTATAAAAAAAGTAAGAAGTTTATCGAAATTGTAATCGGAGTAATGAAATGACATTGGAGATGGCGTGTCGTAGTGGTCGGACGGGAGGGTGGTGACGCACCACCACCCATGGCGTGCTAGGGGGACGCCTACAAATAACAGGGGCACTGACGCACAAATACCGCTCGAGTGAGCCAAATGCATACAGCCATTTCCCTCCCTCCATTTCCCCTCTCCCTCTCTCATGCTATCAACGTCACAACTTTTCCAGTGCTGCTCCCTCCATTCCTCCTATGTAGTAATCTTGCATTTCTTTATAAAGTTCAAGACGACATATTTTTTTATTACGAGTCACTATATGCCATCTTGAACTTTATTAAGAAATGGCACCCATGACCCGATGACATAGCCGTGTGTTTTTGTATTAGACTATTTGTATTGGAATACATATATGAATTAGTACTATGTCAATCTCTGGATTGTATTAGACTACGACATGGTGATCAGGACATAGTCCCTGCAGCCATTCGACTGACGAGGCAGAAACTATGTAGCCGTAGATAAAGTTAATTGTGCTTCGACCCTCATCCCTCGGCAATGATGATATGACAACCTATCACTATATCTTATATAGTAGTAGATGATGACTTAGTATTACATTGTGAGTTCATCTTGATTCTGTTACATTCCTCAGATACTAGATACGATAAGAACATATACTACACCATATGTACAGAACATAGATAATTCACACTAATATATGCTAGAATGATTTTTGGGTTGTATTCTGAGCCATTCGTTCCCATACTTGGCAATTAAGCATGTGAAATATATCATTGAAGAACATAAAACTTGTGGTCGTTACTGCAGAAAGTGTAGACTGACATGAACTGATTATGTTTAGTTTGTCTTACGATATAGATTTTCACATCCAAATTGAAATGGATCGTTACTTTGTTGCTCGCACATGGATATACCAGCAGATCAACCTCCTGGACCATAGGTACTTATAAGTATTGACCGTATCGGATTAGTATCGATCTATCAGTTTGGTATGGACCGTATCGGTTGGTATTGGTCTTAGCAAATTGGTATCGTCCTATCCGATATGTATCGACCGTATAGCTAGGATTCGTATTGGCCTTATCGATTTGGTATTGGTCGTATCCGATAGGTATCGGCCGTGTTGGATTAGTATAGACCATTTCGGATTAGTATCGTGGAAGGTTTAGAAACAACTGTACTTGGATTTCTCTCTTCTAGAGCTAGATTACCATTGCAAGAGAGTCACGAGAGCGTAGCTGGCCAGTTACTGAACATACATACTTCCTTTTTAATCTCGTTTTTTTGATGGAAAAGGAAGCATGTATGTTACCATAACTGGCCAATCACGATCTGGTGACTCTCTTGCAATGGTATTCTAGCTCGAGAAGAGAGAAATCCAAGTAAAGTTGTTACTAAACCTTTCACGATACTAATCTGAAACGATCGATACTAATCCAACACGGCCGATACCTATCGGAAATGGCCGATACCAAATCGATAAGGCCAATATGAATCATAGCTATACGGCCGAAACATGTACATATCGGATAGGACGATACCAATTTGTTAAGGCCAATACCAATCTGATACGTCCTATACCAAAACGATAGACCGATACTAATCTGATACATTAGATACTAAGTACATCCGGCCTATACCAGCGGATCCACCAATTACTGCACGATAGGCCCAATGACTCCAGTTACATCCCTTTATTGGTGAGTACATGATTACATTGTAATTCTGTTAGTCTTGTGATACAGATTTTTACTCTCTCATGCTACTAACGTCACAACTTTTCCAGTACTGCTCCCTCTAATGATGATGAACGCAAAAATCAAAGACCCCCCTCTCCTTTCTCACTCTTTACAGTTCTCACAATAGGAAGGATCAGTGTTTTCTAGTTCTCTTCCATCCATACATTCTTCGGTTCTGATCAAGCTTCTTCCTTCTCCTCTCCTCCTCCATGGCTCTGGACCCATCTGCTCCTCTCTACTTTCCTTCTTCTTATTTGACTCTCTCAGCCATATATGATCTCCAGCTCAAGTATAGAGTCGGAGGAGAAGAAGTGGGCAGGAAGAGGAGGGGGAAGCAGCACAGCCGGCGGCATGACCTGGAGGAAGTACAAAAGTTTTTCTGGAGGTGCTGGCGATTTTTACTCTCTCATGCTACCAACGTCACAACTTTTCCAGTGCTGCTCCCTCTAATGATGATAAACACAAAAATCAAAGACCTCCCTCTCCTTTTTCGCTCTTCACAGTTCTCATAACAGGAAGGATCAGTGCTTTCTAGTTCTCTTCCATCCATACATTCCTCGATTCTGATCACGCTTCTTCCTTTTCCTCTCCTCCACCATGGCTCTGGACCCATCTGCTCCTCCCTACTTCCCTTCTTCTTATTTGGCTCTCTCAGCCACATATGATATCTAGTTCAAGTATAGAGTCGGGGGAGAAGAAGTGGGCAGAAAGATGAGGGGAAAGAAGCACAGCCGACGGCATGACCTGGAGGAAGTACAGAGGTTTTGCTGGAGGTGCTGGCAATTTTCCTAGGATGGTGTTGTATATTGGAAAATTTGCGTGTTTTATATATTTGTGCTTAAGATATTTGTTTTATTGAATATTGAATATTTGTGTTCTGTATATTGGAATTGTGTATATTGGAATTGCTTGGGATTATTTGTGTATTTTGTATATTGGAATTGTGTACATTGGGAATGCCCAGTTTTATGCTATTTTTTTCAAAATATTCCCAGATACTGACGGACTGGCGGCCACTTTTCGACGGACTATCCATCGCTAACTGGGGGATTCCCAGTTAGGGACGGATGGGCGACTAAAACCCGACGGGTTATCCGTCGCCAAGGTCCTGGAATTATGAAAGATATCCAGGAGCCTGTCGACGAAATATCCATCGCTACTCCTCCGCTAATCCGACGAGGTTGGTGATGGATTAGCGACGGATTAGCAATATATTTTGCGTATCAGAAACCCTCTAATACGCGTTTAACGACGATTTGTCCGTCGCTAATGTTGCTACATTAAAATTTTAAACTGTCGAAGTTAACAGAAAATCATCGCCTAGCTGTCGCTAAATATTTTGACGAAGCCAACGGTAATCCGTCTCTAAGTAGTCGGTCAGCGACGTACTAGCGACGGACTAGTTTTAGCGACGAGGTTATTCCCGACGAATTTTTTCAGCCCGTATCCGTCGGTAATCCGTCGGTAATTTCAATTAGCGACGGATAGGGCCGTCGCTAAATCGTTGTATTTTAGTAGTGATAGATCATCATTTTTCCTAGCAATAACAACCACAGGATTCTTATACTTTTTAACCAAACACACACTTAGGGCCAACCAACTTCTCATCTCAGCCCACTCATTTTTCCTATATTCCCTGCTCATGCAACTACCCAGCCATTTAATTATAGAACTAAACTCTAACTAAACATTTCTACACCAATCCTAGCAATTTTAGAACCATATAAATTGTTGAAACATATAGCTACATATTCGAGTTGAAAATCTATGACTAAGAATCAAACTAAAGACAAAACACCACTTTTCCAGAAAAGCAATTGGAAACTAATATCCGTTTATAGATGTGGTACACAACATGAGAAGCCAAGCCTGCATATGGCTGAGGGACCATAAGGCTACTAAACTCAGGATTTTGGGAAAAAAATAGGAATTATTACTCCTTGCATTAATATACTTAGTCCCCACAGATTCTCTACTGGCCTAGTAATACACATATAATGATATAATAAGTCATGATAACCCATACAATTAGGTTGACACTTACCAACTACCAATCTGTCCCAATCTTAGGCCTCGTTTGGTTCACGGATTCAAGGAATCCGGAAAGGAAACTTGTTCATTTCCTTTGTTTGGTAACCACAAATTTGGGAAACACTTTCCTAACATGGGAGAAAATAGGAGGGAAAATGGTTCCTCTCATGACCCATGGGATTCATTTTCCCTCCTCCTTTCCCAACATTAATTACAAACATTATGACAAAAGTAGCCTTGCTTTATTACCTATTTTACCAATTAACTCTTCATTATAATTATGTTGGCATTGGATATTGTTGGAACAATGATATATTTTTTCTTTCCTTTCCTACACCAACCAAACATAGGAAAGGAAATTTGATAGGAATTCTACTTTCCCATCCCCATGGAAAATACATGGGAATTGATTTCCTTTCCGTCAACCAAACGAGGCCTTAGAGTTTACCACCTGCAAGAACATATGGCAACATCCCAATTCTTTTCTGTAGTTCAAACAACATTAAACAATCCCAACGATCATATTTCAGAAATTAAAGTTTCGAGAAGAGATTCACAAAAACTAATCGACAGAAAAATTATACAACCGTATCGAATTAGGATAGGAATTTACAGAACAAATAAATTTAAAAAAATAGGATTTTTTTCTCTAATACTAACTCCTCCTGGACATGCACATCCCTTGGACACGGCCAATGCTTGGACACGCCTACATGAACTCCACTACGGTCGACACAAGCCATTTCACTTACTAGCACCCACACACACACTGCAATTGGACACACCAGCACCATGGATACTCACGATCGATCATGGATACGCACACGGACACGCGCCAACACACTCGACCCGATCCTGGCCAACACCATTTCATCAAATTGCAGCAAATTCTATAATAACCAGAAGGATGGCAATCACCTGAAAAGAAGAAGCAATCCGAAACGAGGACACGTACGAAGGAGTCGGACACAGTTTTGTGCTCAAAATTGCTCGGCACTTCCTTAGAGGAAAATCGACGAACACCTGGCGTACAGATCAGGAAACTGATTCAAAATTAGGGATTGATTCACGAATCAGGAACATGGCTGAACTCAATTCAAAGAACTTCAAAATCGAATCAATAATCTGAAGAAATTATTGATCATTAACCGATTTATCGACCAATTCAAGAAACATTCACAGAAGAAAGGAAGACCAGACCAAAACTTACCGAGTCGTCATTGTCGATCCGCCGAGCTCCAACTCTTCGAAAGGGAAAGATTGCCGAAGCCGATGATATTGCCTAGCCGCTGTCGAAGACACTTGCCTAGTCGTTGCTGTAGTGACGAAGGTCCCGCCATGGTCGAGACATTGCTCGAGTCGATGAAGGCTGTCTGAAAGAATAACGAATGCACAAAAGTGTACGCCTAGGCTCGCCACTCATCGGAAAACTTCAACGCCGTTGCCGGGAAGAAGTGGCGTCGTCCTCGCCTTCACCATCGCCGGGAGAATGACAAGTAATCACTATCATCTGTGGCTCGTCATCCACGGTGGTGCGTCGTGTTGCCTGAGTCGTCGATCGTCGCCGTCATTAGTTGGGGTTCCGATGCTCCAGTCGTCGGAACCGACTCACCCGCCGTTGGAGAAAATGGCTCGCGTGCGCACACCGCCGGGAAGGTTGTCGATCGCCTGAGATGTCGGAGCTCTGGTGTCGTAGTAGAAAATCATCGCTGGAGAGAGGTTTCCTCACCGTAGCCGTCAGCTGGCCCACCGCCGGCTGGCTCGACCAGGAATTTAGGAAAAGTGATGGGGAGCTCGGTTTGGCCGAGAGAAAGAAAGAAAAAAATTACATGAGTGCTGCCCCTTCTCTCTCCTCTATTCAACTTTATGAAACCAAAATTTACAAAAAAAAACCCTACACCTAAAGACAATTATGTAGGAAGGACCCCCCTTTTCATTACTTGCGCAATCAATCCAAAATTCTGTTAGAAAGGTGGTTATAAGTTGTTAGGGAGTGGGGATCACTCCAAAAATTTTAAAAATTAGTTATTTGCCAAAAATTTCAAATCTCCCTCCAAATAAAATTTATTAAAAAAAACGTAATGAAACATTATTATTATTAGAAACTTTAATATTTTCAAAAATAGGAAAGTGGAGTTACAAATCTTCCCCCTAGAAAATTTCATCCTCGAAATTCAAAGGATACAACAAACATGATCAAGAAAATAATTTCAAATAAGACAAAATTTTGAAAATGAGCAACTAAGTTTTAGATATAAAATCAAACCGAATCTAGTCATGATTAGAAGAGTAATTTACTCGGCACGATCAACTAAGCAAGACCCAATCAAGGTTGAGGCACGATGAAAATAGAACAAGATTGGTCACGATCAACACCACTTGGCCATGATCAAAACGGAATTCAAATCATCGGCATGAGAGATAGGTACACAAGTATAGTCATTATAAAACATATGCACGATCATGATTATCTAAATATGATCAGAGGTAGGACTTGGAAGGACTTAGCTGACAAAGTAAACGAGTAGATTGGCATGATCGATAATCACCAAACTTGGTCAAGCACGAAATGAGACAAAGTTTAATTAAGACCAAGTACAATAATTTCATACAGAAAGTTGAAATATCACGATCTATCAATGATAAAGAATCAAATAAGCACGAGATGGGGTGAAGTTTAAATTACGACTTAGAGGCGTAAACTATGAAGGCACGATCTTCAAAGCACGATCAAACTCGAAAGTTTAACACAATTGGCTAGAACAAGATAGACAAGTCATGATTTGATAAGCATTATTAAAATCAAAATTTAGCCAAACATTATCGAAAGATAAGTTCTAGTGAAACATAATTAAAAGCTAGCAAGGTATTTATTGAGAAAAGATCAAATGATCCCATAACAAAATGCAAGAAGGAAAATTGCAAGGGTTGATTGAGAAAACGTATGAAAACTACCCAGAAGGTATTAGTATCAAATCAAGGTGAACATGCAAGGATTTGTGATTTTCGAAAAATCAATAATCATATGAAAATGGAATATAGTCTCTATGATATCCGAGAACATATAGATATTTGAAGTCACTTTGCTTAGAAATCCTGCCCCGCCAGTGTATATCTAGCTGCAGTGGACTTTCGGTTCCAAGACTTAAATAACGGTACGTTACCGAATGTTCTATCAACTTTATCCATTTTCCAACAATTATCAACGGAACAATCCAAGAAATCAAAAATAAAGATTTTAGGACAAAGTTCCAATAATATCTGAAACCCGTGAATGTTTGAAATCACTTCAACTTGAAGTCCCTGCCTCGCCAGTGTGCTGCTGGCTGCAGTGGACCCTTAGTCTCCGTAATCCAAGTGATGGCTGCAGCGCGCAACTACCATGTCCTAGTAGGTCATCGAATAATCTCTCAACCTTATCCATAGAAGTTTCAAAGTATTTCAAGGAATTCCAATGAGTTCCAATAATCCAAGTCACGATGAAAGGTAATGTTATCTATCTTTTTAAAAATATAGGGTTTTACTAGGTATCAAGAGTTGACACAGATCCAACGACTATTTATGTTCTAAGAAATAACAAAGAGATTTTCAATCTCAAACAGGAAATAAAGTTTTCGAATAGCGACCGGAATCTCAAATGGCAAAGCAACCTCAATGTAGGGAACAAGTTACCAAATAGATAACAAAGCCCAGGATGGTGAACAAAATTTTTAAAGTATGGAGAAATTCTCGTATCGAAAACAGAGTTTAACAAAATCTCAGGTAACAACGACATCTCGAACAGATCTTGAATGGAAAACGAAAATCTTCGATAGAAAAAAGGTCGCAGATAGGAATTAATTCTCGAACAAAAAATCTCGAACCATGAATAGTGAATAGAAAAATAAGTTTTAATTAGTGAAATAGGAAACAAGCTTCGAATTGTGTATATGAAAACAAGCATAATCTTAAATAAGAAACAATGTTTGAAACGAGTCGTGAACAGAAAACAAATTCTTGAACAGGAATGACTCACGAATAGGAAACAAATCTTAATAAGAAATGAGTCAAAATCTCACAATAGAAAACGAACCTTCAAACGAAATCTTGAAATAGGAGCAAGACTCAAACAAGGTTTTGAATGTGAACAAGGTTTAAATGGAGAACCAACTTTTTCAAGTAGAAGTCAATCAATAAAAAATAAAGTTATGAACAATAAATATGAAACAAGTTATCGAACATAAGATCTTACTTAAGAATAAGGTTACGAACAATATTCTAGAATAGGAACAATCTCTCGAGGTACATTTCGAATATCAACCAAGGTTTCAGAATGGAAAACAAAGTCTAACATTCCTTGAATGAAAAACAAGAAGTTTTAGGTGATAAAAGGAAAATCCAAAGGAAATTTGATTGCGAATCATGATCCATGGTTTTTTCGACCATGCAAGAGAGTCTTCTGTCTTTAGTCCATCTTCAGCACTTCTTCAGGAACTGCAAAGAATCACTTCAAATTCTTCAGCTGTCCCGACGTAGGCTGGTCCTTGCGGTAGTGCTCCATGAGATTGTTGAATCTGGAGAGATGGGTCTCCTTGCTGCAGTCTTGGTGCTTCTCGTGTTCATCCTTAGGCAGTGTGATCAGCGGTCTCTGAGCAATTCTTGATTTGGTAGGCAGGCGATTAGCAAAACAAGCGTAGCTTCAGCCTTTTGTTGCACTCGTCATAGTGGTGTCCCGGGTGGCGACAAAAATTGCAGGTGATCGTAGTCCGAATTTGAGTCTGGATCTCTCATGGGCTGAAGTGTAGAGACTATGACAGGAGTATACGGCTGCTGGCGTGCTGGCTGCTGAGATTCTGATGCTCCTTGGCCGTTGTGATTCGCGACTTGCTGACATTCCTTCATTTGGTGGGCAGAAGATCTACAATATGAACAGAGTCCGAGCTTCTTACGACACTTGTCAACATGATGTCCCGTCCTATTGTCGAACACACAATGAAGGTAGGTCTAAATTCTGCTTCTGATGATATGGCTGATGATGTGACTGAAGGAACGTTGTCTGAATGTTGCAACGCTTTGCGGGTCCAGAGTGGTCGCTATCTCTGCCATAAGCCTTCAGGTCTCTCTTGGCCTCCGATTTATCATCTTATTCTATTGTCCGTGCTACGTTTTGGATCTTCTGGTTGGTGACTTCAATCAGAGGAGTCGGATCCTCAGAGACTTCGATTATCTACAGAAGTGGCAGCTCCAGATTCTCGATCTGCTCCTCGCTGCAAGGAATGTGCTCAGTATCGGAGAAGTCCACGGATTTGAGAGTATGGAAATCAGAAGTCCTTCCTGGCTCAAAAAGCGCATCTACAAGTCTGACTTGAAAAAGAACGGCTTACTCCCTCTGTGTCAAGTAACTCTTGAAACTTCTCCATCAGCTGCATACTACCCGTAGGGATAGTAGGACGATAGAAGGTAGTGGAAGCTCGAAACCCTCAAGTGTAGGTGGATCAACAGTTCTAGTGACGCGTGCTTTGAACTATCTGAAAAATAGAAAACGGTTAAAATGTCATAAACCTAAAAACAACAAGTGTTTATAGAATATTTGTATACCCGATGTACCTAATTTTTTATACTGTGATCAAGTTTTCCTAGTTTAATAAGCCCCCCAATAGTACTCTAATACCTAGGTACTATTAGGACAGACCTGCATGGGCTACCACTAAAAATATGTCACGACCCGCTCCCGAATAATCGGACACGAGTCAGATACGCCCAACTTTCGTCATTACACACGACGAAGTAAGCTGTACCAAGCTAGGGAAATCTAACCAGATAAACATGAATGTGCATAATCACAGCATCTATAAAACGTTCCCAGAAAGATCACCATATTCTACAAATCCATATAACATAATGTACCAGAGTCATCAGAAATGAAATGTACTATGAAGTCTAAAACAATATCTAGAAGTAAAGCTAAACAGTCTAAACCTGAAGCCTCTTGCTAAGTCACGTCTCCATCCTGCTCAGCTAATGTCCCAGGTTCTGGCCCATATGGTAGAATGATATCCTGCAAGTATACCTGCAACATATCCAGTCAGGAGCGGAGCAAAGTACAGTTCTAGTAAATGAACGAGAACATCATGATATAAAAATGAGTACAGGAGAACAATAAATATAAAATACAGGAAATGAACATGAAAATACAGGAATATAAGTACAGAAAATAAAGTACAAGAATGTAACTATGATCCTGAAGTACAAGACATGACAAGTGCACTATAAATGAAATACAACTAGCCTATGTGACCGGCTGGGGTAAGTACAGGAGCATGTACAGGAGTACGTGAATATCGGTACGGCTTAGGACCCGCGTGCACCATGCGAGGCCTAAGCTATCTACATGAATATAGTAACCGGGGTTTTGTCACATAGCTAGTGTATTTTTCCACCCAACACAAGTAAGTACAAGAACAGAAAATACAGGAGTACAGGATATCATGTCATGACGTGTCACAAGAAAGTTACAAGATATGTAAATGCACAAGACCGTAGAAAAGTACTTGCCTTGCTCCGGATAATCAAGTGTGGGTAGTAGAACTGAATGTCCACCTGATGTTATAAATTGGTTAGGGTCCAAAATAGTAAACCTTTTAGTTAGATAGTCAAATGCTATCTACAAGCTAACATTTCTATCACAAGTTTATACAATAGCTAACTATCCTACTCATAAAGTTATAGTAATCAAATGGTCCACTAATTATAAAACTAATGCCACCATAGGGTTCTGTATTGCTGATACACATAGATCATCCTTTTTCCTAGCAATCACAACCACAGGATTCTTATAATTCTTAACCAAACACACACTTAGAGCCAACCAACTTCTCTTCTCAGCCCACTCATTTTTCCTATATTTCTTGCTCAGGCAACTCCCCAACCATTTAATTATAGAACTAAACTCCAACTAAACATTTCTACTCCAATCCTAGCAATTTCAGAACCATATAAATTATTGAAACATACATCTACATATTCGAGTTGAAAATCTATGACTAAGAATCAAACTAAAGACACAACACCACTTTTCTATAAAAGCAATTGGAAAATAATATCCGTTTGTAGATGTGGTACACAACATGAGAGGCCAAACCTGCATATGGCTGGGGGACCATAAGGCTACTAAACTCAGGATTTTGGAAAGAAAATAGGAATTATTACTCCTTGCATTACTATAGTTAGTCCCCACAGATTCTCTACTGGCCTAGTAATACACATATAATGATATAATAAGTCATGATAACCCATACAATTAGGTTGACACTAACCAACTACCAATATGTCCCAATCTTAGAGTTTACCACCTGCAAGAACATATGGCAACATCCCAATTCTTTGCTATAGTTCAAACAACATTAAACAATCCCAATGATCATGTTTCAAAAATCAAAGTTTCGAGAAGAGATTCACAAAAACTAATCGACAGAAAAATTATACAACCGTATCGAATTAGGATAGGAATTTACACAACAAATAAATTTTTAAACAATGTTAACTCCTCATGGACACGCACATCCCTTGGACACGCCTACATGAACTCCGCTACGGTCGACACAAGCCATTTCACTGACTAACACCCACACACACACTGCACTTGGACACAACAGCACCATGGATAGTCACGATCGATCCTGGATACGCACACGGACACACGCCAACACACTCGACCCAATCCTGGCCAACACCATATCATCAAATTGCAGAAAATTCTATATTAACCAGAAGGATGGCAATCACCTGAAGAGAAGAAGCAATCCGAAATGAGGACACGTGCGAAGGAGTCGGACATAATTTCGTACTCAAAATTGCTCGGCACTTCCTTATAGGAAAATCGACGAACACCTGGCATGCAGATCAGGAAATTGATTCAAAATGAGGGATTGATTCACGAATCAGGAACATGACTGAACTTAATTCAAATAACTTCAAAATCGAATCAATAATCTGAAGTAATTATCGATTATTAACCTGATTGATCGACCAATTCAAGAAACATTCAAAGGAGAAAAGGGAGACCAGACCTAAACTAACCGAGTCGTCGTTGTCGATCCGCCGAGCTCCGACTCTTCGAAAGGAAAAGATCGCCGAAGCCGATGATGTTGCCTAGCCGTTGTCTAAGACACTCACCTAGTCGTTGCTGTAGTGACGAAGGTCCCGCCATGGCCGAGACGTTGCTCGAGTCAGTGAAGGCTGTCTGAAAGAATAACGAATGCACGAAAGTGTACGCCTAGGCTCACCACTCATCGAAAAACTTCAACGCCCTTGTCAGGAAAAAGTGACGTCGTCCTCGCCTTCGCCATCGTCGGGGGAATGACAAGTAATCACCGTCGTCTGTGGCTCGTCATTCGCGATGGTGCGTCGTGTTGCCTGAGTCATCGATCGTCGTCGTCATTAGTCGGGGGTCCGATGCTCCAGTCTTCGGAACCGACTCGCCCGCCGTTGGGGAAAATGGCTCACGTGCGCACACCGCCGGGAAGGTCACCGATCGTCGGAGATGTCGGAGCTCTGGTATCGTAGTAGAAAATTATCGCTGGAGAGAGGTTTCCTCACTGTCGCCATCAGCTGGCCGCGCCACTGCCATGGCTCGACCATGAATTTGGGGAAAGTGATGGAGAGCTCGGTTTGGCCGAGAGAAAGAAAGAAAAAAAATGAAACAAGTGCTGTCCCTTCTCTCTCCTCTATTTTTTTTTTTTTGAAATCAAAAAAAAAAAAAAAAAAAAAAAAAAAAAAAAAAAGAGGAGAGAGAAGGGACAGCACTTGTTAGAAACCAAAATTTTCAAAAACCCCCGTCCACCTAAAGACAATTATGCAGGAAGGACCACCCCCTTTTCATTAATGGCACAATCAATCCAAAATTTGTTAGAAAGGTGATTATAAGTTTTTAGGGAGTGGGGACCACTCCAAAAATTTTAAAAATTAGTTATTTGCCAAAAATTTCAAATCTCCCTCCAAAAACAATTATTAAAAAAATGTAATAAAACATTATTATTATTAGAAACTTTAAAATTTTCAAAAATAGGAAAGTGGAGTTACATATAGCACGATTGGATGCGCTCGACCGCAGCATCATGGACCTCAGGGATATGAGTGAGAGGACAGAGCATGGCGTCACTGATCTTAGAGCGTCGACACAGCACAGTATGACGGAGCTGCAGGCATCACAGCTGTCCATGGGCGAGAGGCTGATGTTGATGTAGGATTCGATGGTTGATAGCAGTACAAGGCTGTTATCCATGGATTCATACAACCAGCGACTAGCACCGTTGGAGCAGATACGTCCTCCGGGTGCTCCTTTATCATCACAGACGTCACTGCATCCTTCATCCTCATCGACTCCACCTGCATCGGTATCGATTTCACAGGAGGAGTATGAGCTGTTCTTATCCCATAGGCGCAGCAGTGCCCCTCCTGCTCCAGATGTAATGTCCCGCTCTGCACGGTGCATTATGATGAGTCATTGACTCGAAGAGTTGCGTTGACCCAATGAAGTATCGATGCGAATCGATGCAAAGGATAAGTTCCGTTAGAGCAAGTGTTAATTTTAGTTGATCTAGTGTGCAGGCTATGCTTTTACGCTGGATTATAAAGAGTCAACATTTTGCCGTATTCAAAATTATGTCAGCGAAATCAAATCGTCGCCTTGCAACGGAGTATAACATGTAAACCCGCTTAAATTTTTACTATGGTTTTAAAATTTTATTTATTTATTAGGTATTGAATTTTGTTTTCGAATTTGAACGTCACGCGCGAATTTGCGTTTTTCATATTTGCTCGTCGAGTGCAAATATGTACGAGGTACATATTTTGAAAACGTTTTATTTATGGAATTTACTAATATATAAAATATATAACTCATTTCAATATAGTATAGTAACTTGTTTATTTTGCTGGAAGGTATATAAATTCCGTCACACTAGTGGCTACATTTTATTTATTTATGCCAATTTTGAAAATAATATATACATAGATATTTTTGTACTAGTCGCATACGAGGTACATAAAATTTAATTCATGTATATATTTGAAAAATTTTAAAAAAATTATTATTAGTTTATTATTTATCTTAATTTATTAAAAAGGCATTTTAAATATATTTCCTATCACTATTTAAAAATATTTATTCTAATTTTTGAAATTAATTATTTTTATTATTATTTATCGAAAAGATATTTTGAAATTAATTATGGTAATTTAAATAATGATTGGATTTTGTTGATTTAAGAAAATTTTATCTATACTTATATCGAATTTGGAGTTGATTGATTTGGTTTTAAAGTTCAATTTAGAATAAATATGCGAATTATCTATATTATGATGGATTTGGATTTAATTGAATGTAAATTAGATTTAAATTGATTTGAAAATTATTGAATCAATTTAAACCAAGGATGAGATTATCCCAAAGAGGTCCAAATCCTTATCCAAGTAGAATTCCTCAACCTATATATAGGGGAGACACCCCATTATTTCCTCCACAAAAATTATTCCACAAACTTCTCCACAATAGAGCGTGCATCGTATCTGTATCCATCCAAAGTCTTATTCCAACTTTTACAATTACATCAATTTCGGTCCGTGCCGGACACACCCCGACACGATTCATCTAAAACCCTACCCTAAACCCTACCCTAAACCCCGACTCCCTGGCTACCCTTCCCGACCTCCTCCGCTCCCTGTCTCTGCCACCATCAACTACACCACCACCATCCCCGATCTTCACCACCGCACTCCTCCGCCAGCACCAACCTTGTCGTCCGGTCATTCACGACCGCCGGTTGCCCCATCACCATCATCACCACCTCCAATTTCAAACCACAGCCCTGTCACCGACCACCTGGCCCCCGCTTCACAACCCGCCTGGCCACCCTGGCCGACCTCGTCGTAGCGCCCACACCAGCACCCAAGAAACCTCAGTCAACACCAAAAGCCAAATCAAAATACCACCGCTACCGCCAAAATCACATCAACCCAATACCAAATCAAAAAAAAGGAAAGAAACCCACGACCACCACCACCACCACTTACCGCCAACGTCCGAACAAATTCTCTGACACCGCTCACCGCCGGCGCCCCGGCATGCGGCTATCCAGCGCACAGCCCTGCGCTGGCCTCCCGATTGTCGAACCTTGTCGCGTGCGTCCGCCTCCTCCGTGACGCCCGGCAACCGCGACAGCGCCACCGCAGCCCCCTCACTTGTCGAACCCACATGTACCAAATCAGAGCCGCATCTCGGTGACTGTACCTCCAGTGAGTTCCGGAGCAGCGCCTGCCCGATTCTCCTTCGCGATGTCGATCTCCGCTTTGAGCTGCGGCACAGGTGAGTTCCCTCTCTCCTTTCTTCTCTCCCTCACTATAAGTTTTCTTCCAATCTCTCAATATCTCTCTGTGGCTCTTTTCCCTTTCTCTCGAGGTCCCTCTATCTATTCTCTATTCCATAATTCTTTTAATATTTTTTGGCTTGCTTTCTGACCCGAACCAGGAGCCAGAGAACAGATGTTCTCGAAGCAAGTGTTTTCTAAAATTTTGTTTTTGTATGTGTTTGTTATTCTTCTTTTATTTAATATTTACTATTTCAAAAAAAATTGTGTCACACTACAAACTTCTAGTCCTAGAACATTAATTAGGATATTTATTGGATACTAGTATTACTATTTTTCCAATAGGTTGTTGCCATTAATAATAGGGACAATATATAAATATTGGTTGAAGATTTCTAGAAAATTTTGTTTTTAATAATATATAGCTTTGTGCGTAGACACTACCAGTGATTTCAAATGGAATTTAAAGGCCTTAAAATGTTATTCTATTAGTTTGATATATTAGGAGATGAGTTTTTGATATACGCAAAGTTTTGCTCTCTCCAAATTCCAATATTTAGACCTAAAAAAATATTTTTAGCAAATGGGAAGCAGTCTCCAAATTATTATATATCTTTTTTGAGTATTTATATAAAATATTCTACAAAATATAAAATTTTAGCCTAAATAATTTTTCATATTTGTAAGTGCTTAGCAAAATTACTTTTTCTAATAAAACTCTCTTTCAAGTATCATAAATATATTTTCAAAAATCGTATATATATGTTATTATTCTAAATTCCTTTGATTATCATCGTGTCGATGCTAATCGTATTTCATATCCTCTTCCAAAACTGGACTACCTAATGTCGACCCTAACTAATTTGATCGTTCTGGACCCGATGGAATAGACCCTGCTATCATCAGTGGCCGTTTTGCGTAGTTGTTACTGTCACGTCCCGTTCCCGTAGGAGCGATCGTCCTCGCTAAGGCGTGATGTCGCACGAGCCAAGATTGCGCTCGTGCAATGCGGGTTCCATAACGGCCGATTTCAGCGGCAGCGACGGTAGTCGTCGCACAGAAGTCCCAAGCAGAGACATTGAATAATAGCAGCACAAATTTAGAACAAACACAATTATTCAAAAGAAGCTCTTTATTGATATTGGAACATAGATTACAATGGGCGCAAGTCCAAGATTACAAGTCTCTCAAGCTCACTCAAGCTCACATTACAAGTTCACGCAGCTCTCTCTCATCTCTCAATACATATCTCGAACCAGCGGAAGCTTCGGAAGGCGACGTCCATATATTATGTCCCGTATAAGTCTTGACTCCATGCGGCCGCATGCTTCGAATCGCCAAGGAACTCTATGCCTCGACGCATCCAAGCAAGCTCCGCGCCACGAGCTTCTACCTGTGCCAGCATATAAAAACTATGTAGGTGTCAGTACTCAACTGTACTGGTGGAATGAGCTCCTCGCCCACCCATACAAAACCAATACGTTTGATTTACTTTGTGCAACATAGTCCATCCCTATCAATTGTCTTTCTAGTCTTGTCTTAGGATCAGTTTTATGACGGACGCCTTGGCATACTTGTGTCTAAGGACCATCCTGTGCATTGTACAATGACATTAACTCATACTTTGCCTTAGACCCTTCTCGTGCAAATAATGTTAACCTATCAAGTCGTGTTTGCCTTACGGCCTAATCAGCGACGCAACTACTCGGTAGACTCCATTTTCGTGTGACCATGCTATCGTACCGATAACATCCTCATCCTTGTCTCAAGACCTTCTTGTGCATTCTATGTCAACACACCGACTCATACTTGTGCCTCCTCGCTTAGTCTTGTCTATACTTGTGTTATGACAATGCAGCCGTGCCTCATATTTTGAGGTCGTACCCAGCAACTCAACGTAACTTCACACAACTTGCCCTACAGTCCTTCTCGACTTAACTCGCAAAAGCTCAACCCTTACTCATGCAACTCTATGCCAACGACTTAACATTCGATGCCACATCTCGTGCTGAAGCACGCCGCCTTTGCTGTAGCCAAATATTAGTCCTAGACATTGTGTCTTCTAACTGCATACATATTCAACTCAACTCAATCCAAAGGCACACACGCAAATTGTCATCCGTGCCGACACATCTATATGAATGGTCACTGACATTAAAAGCCATCCTGGACATAGTCTGGCATTTGGGACCCTTGCACCGCAGGTGGCGATCCCCGATGCAAGTCTTCGACCTACCGGTTGCTTCATACCCAGCTCGGCTATAACCTATTTCTTCCTAGGCCGAGTCGGTCCAATGGCCCAGGGTTGCCACTCGAAGAAACCATCGCCCTTGTCGATAAGTTGTCCATGACCACGCGCCTACGCCAACTTCTAGACTTAACGTAATACATGGTCTCATCATCATCACATAGTTCCTTTGCTTTACTTCTTCCACTTTTTACACTTCCTTCGCAGAGCCCAAACCAGGGTTGCCTCCGCGATTGAACTACATTCCCGACATATTTTCTCTCGGCGACTAACTATCGCTTAGACTTAACATTCTTTGAATTCAGGGAACGACTACTGCATAGCCTTCCCACTTAGCTTGAACATAACATGTTTCCTTAAGTATCCACAATCCGTGGCTAACTTTCTACTGAACCAACCATGGCTCGTGCCTTAAATCGACTCGTGTTCTACGCAACGCTATCGCCTAAGGTATATCTCATATGACGGGCCTTGGGATCGTGGGACTATTTAACTTGACAACCGCAGAATGAGCGGGACAGCACTTGGAATGACTTAGGTCGACCGGCATAACTTTGCCTAACTTACTCAAGCCTACAACTTAACCCTAGGGATGTGCAAAGGCTATACCAAGCCTTGCACAGTAGAACCGTGCACGTTTTATCAAGAGTTTATGCGGGCGATGCCTATGACTTAGGCTAACTCTTAGCTTTTGCACCGAAGACCAACTTTTCTTCTTCCAAGCCACGGGATGAAGGATCGAGTGTCATTTTCAAAGCACGCACCAACTCGAAGCCGATCGTTGGACCTTTCTATATTCTAACTCAATTCGACCCGTCGAGATTACTCCCTTTGGCTATGTTGATTCATCTCTTTTATTATTAAGCCTACTTGTGCAAGTTGAAAACACGCTATTTATTATGTGAAGCCAAAGATGAGGCAAGTTTACCGAAACTATCCTACCTGAGCGATGTCTTCGAGTTACCGTTGCAAGGCTAAGGCCGAACGTCGTCAGCGTTTCGATTCCTCCAATTGACTGAGCGGGTCGGGGAACTACATCATACACCACTCAGAAAAAGTTTTATCCTCGAAACTTACTGAGTACACTTATCGGCTTACAACTTGATTCAACATCCTATGTTTCTCGCACACACTACTCCTATGCGTTACCTCAATTCGAGCCACGCTCGTACTTATCGCTAACTTAGTCGTAAGGCACACCATCTGATCAACCAACATTCGAACTCATCTAAAATTAATGATCGCATTACCATCAACATTTCTTCGAAACTTACGATTTCAAAATCCTCGACATTTTTCCGTTCCTCAAGTCTCACTTGATTCAACGTATCACTTAGTTGGATCGTGCATACATTCCAGGCATCCCCAAAATACATGTATTTCAGCCAAGCCTCGTGATAGAGAATCCTCCATCACCAATCGAGTCGGATCGTACACATATTCGGGCGTCCCTAATATAAGTGTATGTCAACCGAGCTCGCGAGTGGTGCCTCCATAATTCTACTACTTTGCACTCGGACGTCTGTCTAACCACTAGGCTATGTCTTTTCGTCTGTACTGGAATCATAGTCCCCAAACAACGATATCAACACTGACCCATCATAAGGTCAAACCAAATCGATGGTTCGGGATTTCTACCCATGTTCGCATCACTCTGATTTCTAAGCATCGAGCATCGATTCCCTACGCACATTCCAATATTCGTTACACGGGGTCCGAGTCGTTCAACAAAGCCATACTACGATAACTCATGTTTCAACCAATCCTCGACAAGAATATATCGCTCGTTCATCAAGCCATTTCGTATAGTTTATCTCTTCGAACACGTTTGACATACTCCGCCTATCAATCCTTCCAAGTCAAGCACGCTACGACACAATTCACCGCTAAACCATAATTTATATTTTATGTTCACTAAGTCATCTATTCCAATTCAGGTAGTCGATCCCAAGGTCATCTGACTTAACAATATACCACGCTCCGATCTCACGCGAGTCCGATTATCTACGGTGGGCATAAAATCATCATGCAACGCTCCCGCGGAATATTCATTCTCATAGGGGCGTAACTCTTATTTCAAGTCTAGACTAATTTATTTTCGATACGCGGATTGGACCTACTCAATCCTCAAGTTTCATTCATTCATCAATCCCATGTCCTATAAATTCTCGAATTTACCTCCGCATTAAGCCGATAGTCGAGACAATCAAAGTTGCCGCATCCCAATTTTTCGAGTTCGATCATTCCCGCGACATGAATCGCCATGCCAGCGCTCACGCGGAACGATCGCCCCAAATCTGACGTAACGCATGTGCGAGGCTAGAGTTGCGCTCGTACAAGACAAGAATGTCGATGTTGTGGTTATCCGCGTAACCATCAAGACACAATCATTTTCATCCAACATTCATCTCAATCAAAATTCTAAGTATAGCATCCAACCGAACAAAAACACTTGCACGATCGTCATTCACCGAGGCAGAGTACCCCCGAGTTATCGCATATTGATCTTTGATACGCCTCAATACCATCGATGATATGCGTAACCTGACGATCTTCCTTTGCAACCAATTTTGAGTCGTGCGAATGATGATATCATCCGACTGGATAATCTCCTCGACATTTAAATTCAAGTTTGATCATTATCTCTCGAATCTTTCACAACATCAATTCCCTCAAACCCAAATTTGCGTATTATTTATCCGTCTATCTTAAGTCATCGACCAACGTATTTTCTCAATTCGCATCATTCCTTGCTAACTCAAATCATCGAGCAACATTCAATCCAATCCTTAAAGTCATTACGTAACTTCGAAACTCAACTTTTTTACGCACGCTATCTTTCCATCGTGCTAACTTTTTGTATACGATTCTTATCGATTTCCTCGATCAAGTCACCCATTCGTACACCCTAACTTTTTCCTCGATTCGATTTCACCTACTTAATCGTTTTCGTGTTTCATACTTCGCGATCCTCAATCCCGTGCATGTCAATTTCTAATTTGTTCGAGTCCACTTATCAAACATCAAGACAACGACACACTCAATCGCACACGATCTATGACTTTACATATGTGCGATGCGTGCTGATAGACTCACCGACACCCCGTATCCTCAATCGATCGACCGACATTGCTGAGACTATCGCATACACCACTCAGGAATGAAGTCATTCAACAAATCCTCAAAACTATCATTCGAAAAAAGGTCGACTTCTTTAATTTTTTTTTCCGTTCGAACCTTTCCTCAATTTCCAAGCACGCTCATCTATATCGTACCGATGTTATCGTCGTTCGATAGCACCCCTATCGATAGTCATCTCAATTTACTCAACCGAGTTCAACTCATTCTTGCTCGACACTATTCAATTCCCGCACTCAACTTTTCTAAGGTCGACGCAACTTGGTGTATATGCCCAGCCCGACTTAGCCAACCGTGCTTACGCGAACTACCTTTTTGTTCGCCGAAAACTATTCTCCTACATTTTGTAAAATATATAGACTTATTGTATGGACATCACGTGGGACAATTGAGAGAGAGCGCACCAATAATATCAACTTTACGAAAGCAACAGAGTTTGCGAAAACAACGAAGTTAAAGAATTCAATCGATAGTACAAGGACGTAAAGCCGTGCTCTGATACCATTATGTCACTCCCCGCTCCTATAGGAGCGATCGTCCTCGCTAAGGCGTGATATCGCACGAGCCTAGATTGCGCTCGTGCAAGGCGGGTTCCATAACGGCCAATTTCAGCGACTGCGACGGTGGTCGTCGCACAGAAGTTCCAAGCAGAGACATTGAATAATAGCAGCAAAAATTTAGAACAAACATAAGTTATTCAAAAGAAGCTCTTTATTGATATTGAAACATAGATTACAATGGGGCACAAGGCCAAGATTACAAGTCTCTCAAGCTCACTCAAGCTCACATTACAAGTTTGCTCAGCTCTCTCTCATCTCTCAATACATGTCTCGAACTAGCGGAAGCTTCGGAAGGCGACGTCCATACATTATGTCCCGTATAAGTCTTGACTCCATGCGACCGCACGCTTCTAATCGCCAAAGAACTCCGTGTCTCGACGCATCCAAGCGAGCTCCACGCCACAAGCTTCTACCTGTGCCTGCACATGAAAACTATGTAGGCATCAGTACTCAACTGTGCTGGTGGAATGAGCTCCTCGCCCACCCATACAAAACTAACACGTTTGATTTACTTTGTGAAACATAGTCCATTCTTATCAATTATTTTTCTAGTCTTGTCTTAGGATCAGTTTTATGACAAACGCCTTGGCATACTTGTGTCTGAGGACCATCCCGTGCATTGCACAACGACGTTAACTCATATTTTGCTTTAGACCCGTCTCGTGCCAATAATGTTAACCTATCAAGTTGTATTTGCCTTACGGCCATAATCAGCGACGCAACTACTCGGTAGACTCCATTTTTGTGTGACCGTGCTATCGCACCGATAATATCCTCATCCTTGCTTCAAGACCTTCTTGTGCATGCAATGTCAACACACCGACTCATACTTGTGCCTCCTCGCTTAGTCTTGCCTATACTTGTGTTGTGACAACGCGGCAATGCCTCATATTTCGAGGTCGTGCCCAGCAACTCAACGTAACTTCACACGACTTGCCCTACGGTCCTTCTCGACTTAACTCGTAATAGCTCAAGCCATACTCATGCAACTCTATGCCAACGACCTAACACTCGACGCCACATCTCGTGCCGAAGTACGCCACCTTCGTTGTAGCCAAATATTAGGCCCAGACATTGTGTCTTCTAACTGCAAACATATTCAACTCAACTCAATCCAAAGGCACACACTACAACAAAAGAGGTAATTACCAATGGTTATTACCGTGACAAAATTTTTTTGTCACGGTAATAACCGTGACCGTTTGGGCGTGATAAATGTTTGTAACATTTTTTGTCACGGTTTTAACCGTGACAAAATTTTGTTCTTGTAACGGATATTATAACGGTTATAACCGTGACAAATAGTTTACTTATGTAACGGTTATAACCATGGTAAAAGCTTTTATTTTTAGAAAAAAATTGACTATATTTACCATAATCCTATATTCAAGCCACTTCACAACAAAACTAATTTAATATGCCTCCATCATCATAACATTGGACAATCAGTAAATGTGCTTTGAGAATGCTTAAATATGTAATATGTGATATTCAATTATACTTCCAAAGAAACTTAAGTTCATGAATATGAATGACAGCCTTTCCATAGAAAAATAAAAATTGCATACACAATTCACAACAAAACTGAAATAACTAAATCATTTTTTTTACAAATTCCACTCCCATTGATCATATAATAATCTAAAACAATATTATTTTGAAATCTCCAAGATGACACACAGTTGTTGTTCTCAGCAGCTATGCAGCAAACTTTGCCATGTCGCCAGCAGCTATGCAGCAAACTTTGCCATGTCGCCAGCTAAGAGTTTTGCACTATTGTCTATTAACAGGTTCACCAGCTCATTGTGTTCTCCGAATATGGCCTCCCATAAAGGGATAATTCCCTTTATATCTGTTCACGATTACAACACGTAACTTAATTAGAAATAGTCTTGACATTTTGAGGTGCCAGATGCAAAATATTTTCTGAACAATTCTTTATACATGTGCTGTTAGGATCTGCCCCATAATCAAAATAAAACACAATATACATGATATATAACTAATTAGAAATACCGCTTCAGCAGCTGATGCAACTCGTTGATAACCAAAAACACAATATACATGATATAAAACTAAAATAGGATATAATAAGTAAAGAAAGGACAACAAGGTACCAACGTGCTGACATGATAGGAAAGCAAGCTAGCTAATGTGCATGGCAAATCAGACAAGGCTAGCAGAACAAACACGATGAGCCCTAGGGTTGCTAGTGTTCGCTACCTAGGTTAAAATCTAGTTCCTAATGCAATGCCGCATAACTCAATAAATGGATCAAATTTTCCTCCAAAAAGATATGCTAGATGACTGAAACAACTCGCAACACATTCGATTTCTTTCACAATATGAGGGATATTGTACAAGTTCAGAAGCAAATACAGTAAAATTGACATGTTTCAATAACCTGGGGCCTGTTACAAGAAAGTGATACAACTATAGCTAGTAACGGCACAATACACATACATACGTGCCCCCTTCTTAAAGTTGAAAGAGTGTGGTTGGACAAGATGATAACAAAAAAATGCTACTTGCTGAAAGCCATGGATTATGAACACGTATACTCACAGTGTGATAATTTTGCAGTCTCATAGCTGAACAAAGCTTTGCAGTATCATAGCAGAACAAATAAAATTTCCAGCAGCAACCATGGTGCATCTTGTGGACTCTGCAATGTACACGTTAGGAAGTATGGACACTTCTGACTCAGACGACAACACAACCTTACAGATTTGTCAACATTGTGTTAGAGAACACATCTAAATAGAATATATCACAGACATGATATTCTGTGGGTTAAAATTACGCAATTCAAAACGACAACTAACTTAATATGGATGTACAACAGCCTTGACATCTTTTAGAGGCAAATAAACAAAGAACTACGTCAAAGAGAAACTTAGGTTGCACACATACAGACACACATAAGTTTTTTTTTATGGGTCTAGTTTATAAGTTAAAACATTGGCCACATCACCCCACCACTAAATAAGAACAATTTAATAGGTTAGTGATTTTCCCAAGTAAATCCAACCTTGATTGGCTTCAGATTAGCTGAGATGGAAGCCATTACAAAGGATATTGCAAGGAGTCCAAGTCCTAGCACCATTTGGTTGCCATGACTATGACTTGGTAGCCATAGTTGTACAGATTCTTTAAATTTCCAAAAAAAAAACTCCTTGTTGGTTTTATATAGATGGTAATATGCACAAATATTGTTACTGGAACCAACTAGTGGCAAAGGACACAAATATAAGTATTGGAACCAACTAATGTCATATTTATTTAGTAATTCCTATCAAAAAAACTATTTTAGAATGAGCATAATAATTAATGGCATGAATTGGAGCTCATATATCAATAATGCCCAAAAAATGACTGAAAATATCAGATAACAAGGAAAGTTGCATAAATCACCTTGAAGGTAGCAAGAGTTTCAGAAGATATATACAGTTCATAAATCGCCTTGAAGGTAGCAAGAGTATCAGAAGATATCTGCAGTTCATAAATCACCTTGAAGGTAGCAAGATGACAAGGAAAGTTGCATGAATTGTAGAAAACATACAATAACTGCTGTAAATCATCAGTTTTTGCTATCTACTGACAAAAACCAATGCTACTCCTGCATATTAAATATGTCAAGAGGAGGGTCCATGTGTACTTGACATTGGCAATGAGTGCTGCATATTAAATAAGTTGCTGGAGATGGTTCATGTGTCAAATTAAAAACTGAAGAAAAGAGAGAAGAGAGATCTGGGCTGGTGGGTGTCCAAAAGAAAAAAAGTACCATTTATGAGATGTAGTTCACTGAAAGAAGGAGCAACGAAAATACCTGCAGTGCAAAGCAATACAATGAGAGTAGAAGAACTAGCTATAAGTGCAAGTGCATCATTGTGTTTCAAAGTTGTAAAACAGACCTATATATTTCAAAACTTTTACTTGAATAGTAATAATTTACAAGAGTTCTAAAGATAGCCCAAAATTTCAAAATTTGTAACAAAATAATGAATAAAAGAATGACCGATACTCATAACTCCTACCGTCCTATGTGTCCAAGATTTGGATATAAAAACTACTCATATGTTGAGTCAGGTCCACGTCCGACTTCACTATGTATTTTACTACAAAGTGCTAATTAAAAAAGAAATTTACAGGTATGCGCATCTACCACTTGATAAAAAATTATGAAGCAGAGCACCAAGGATTTGACATGGAAATAGATGGAAATAGGAAGAATTTGATGTTCAAGTGGTTTTCAACTTTCTAGTTGGAGCGATTGTCGGTAAAACTAACCAATTATTAGGTACTGAAGTAATACATTACAAGGTAAAGTGTACTATAGTGGCTGAAATATCCATATGTGCCTCGAACCTACTCTTTTCCAGGAAATGCTAAAATATATGAGATACATTCTACAGTAATTTGAAAGTGATAATGATACAATTAAAGGGGGGAAGAATAGCAATCTACAAGAATATCTTTAAGATCCTTCCAAGCTTGTCTTAGGCCCTGGAAGGAGATGACATGCTACGACAAGAGTGATTCTTTTTTATCTTAAACATATCCGTGCTCAGTGAACAATTGAGTTCATAAAAGAATCAACCCCTAGAACAGACTTCCAAATAAGATATGTGACCATTAATGTTGATGTGTTCACATACCTGTTTGCTGGAATTTTATTAGGAAGAAAATATAGCGGAGATCGTTCTTCAGTTGCCCCCTATGCGGCTTTGGATGAGAAGGAATCGGAGAACCTAAGAAACCATCTAGTCCTATTTTTTCTGCTTCAGTATCCCAGGAAATCAAGCCTTGTTTCTCATAGACTGTATCTGACCAACTTGTGCTTGCAACATGTGGTTCATCAGGACCTAAAGCTGCATCTAGAATGTGAATTGATTTCCCCTGCAAGCAATGAAACTACAATTAGAAAAACAACAATATAGTTGGTGCATCAAAGAAGTTTATAAACAGGAAAACAGTCGAATATTTTCCATCTTAAATCCAAACAATCATCCAAATCCAAAGAAAAAGCACAAGTTAATAAAAACCCAATATAAGAACAAAGCAACAATGAAGTCTTTGCCCCAATTTCTTTAGCTCAGCTATATGAATCCTTCTCTGCATGTCATGGTTAAGGGACATACCATATCCTTCTCTGCTTCAACTATATGAATCCTTCTCTGCCTGAACGAGCCAATGAATGACATAAACAATAAACACTCCCCTTCCTGATAAGTTTAACAAATCAAGCACAATAACCAGATTGATACATTATGGCTTCTATGTAAACCTACAACTAAAATAGGTTTTAAAATATTGCTAGGGATTTACAATCTTAAAATATCGATATCAGTATTGCTATCATTTGTAAGATACTTGCAATGATTGTACTCTTGAAAAAAATATAGTTCAGTACTCATAATGACAGTCCCCTGACACCATCAACTCCAAGTAATATCTCCATCGAGATAAAGTTTGGTGCAATGGAGAATATACAATGCCTGCTAGCTGGACCATATCCATCATATGCTCCATTTGACCACAGGTTTAAATCTGCATGTGTGAACCTTGTACCAAATTTAAACTACATCACATTTGGGAAGAAGATGGACTCTGACACACCGTCAATTTCATGTGATTAGTAAGCAAAGAGTGCAAGTTGAGGGCATATATATTACAACCAATATAAGCAAATGCTTGAAGTGTTAAAATACAAAAGTTAGCTTGTAACATAGTGCACACAGTTTCCACTCTTTTCTGATTCTTTGAATGTTAAAACAACAATGGAAAATTTGTAACCATAAATTAGAGACATTGTAACATGGAAATCTTGGATGTAAAATTAAGGCACATTATTTACATATCAAGAGATGAAAGTAAATTAGGCCTCATGTGTACTATCAACTTCATCATTCTTAATCATTTATTATTTTTCCAAGAAAAGAAATTTCTCGATTATAGACGAACCCTAACATTTGCACATATAAAAGTGAACATGAAGAGAGAAAAAACTATAGGACAGGGAAGAGAAATTTCCTAACCATAACCATGGATCTTACATAGATATTGAAAAATCCTTCAAAAACAACCAATTCGAACATAATAACCCTAATTCCCACTATAACAACAAGAATCGAAGATGAAAATTAGGACAAAAGTTAATATTACCATGATTCGAAGTCTTTCTCGAGCTAGCTAGGGTTTAGGGAGAGGTCGATGTAGCATCATTCAGCGTCGTACATGAAGGAGGTAGGGCGGACGTGTATGAGGTGGACAGCGTTGTCGAGCGGAGGTAATGGTGACGAAAGTTAGAAAGAAGATGGAGTGGGAGCGAGCATAGGGGAATTAGGGATGGGGAAAATATTCGGGGGAGTCAATTCTCATCTTCCATACTTCACTTTTTTAGTCACCAGTAACGGCTATTTTTGTTATAAAAATATTAATCAAAATAAAAATGTTAAAAATATTTTTTAGTAACATTTATACAATTATTGTAACAGTCATTATCGTGACTATTTTGTAACAGTAATAACCATTACGAATTGGAAAAAAAAGTGTTACCAATTGTATGTTTTGGTGTAGTGACACACGCGGATTGCCGCCCGTGCCGACACATCTATATGAATGGTCACTGGCGTTAACTAGTCATCCTGGACATAGCCTGGCATTCGGGACCCTTGCACCGCAGGTGGTGATCCCCGATGCAAGTCCCCGACCTACCGGTTGCTTCATACCTAGCTCGGCTATAACCTGTTTCTTCCTAGGCCGAGTCGGTCCCATGGCCCAGGGTTGCCGCTCGAAGAAACCATCGCCCTTGTCGACAAGTTGTCCATGACCACGTGCCTACGCTAACTTCTAGACTTAACGTAATGTATGGTCTCATCATCATCACTTAGTTCCTTTGCTTTACTTCTTCCACTTTTCACACTTCCTTCGCAGAGCCCAAACCAGGGTTGCCTCGACGACTGAACTACAATCCCAATATATTTCCTCTCGACAACTAACCATCGCTTAGACTTAACATTTTTTGAATTCAGGGAACGACTACTGCAT
Source organism: Iris pallida (assembly GCA_029216955.1). NCBI lineage: Eukaryota > Viridiplantae > Streptophyta > Magnoliopsida > Asparagales > Iridaceae > Iris > Iris pallida. Next base: position 37,257,106 of record JANAVB010009198.1, on the reverse strand, counting down.
AGCTTTCCCACTTAGCTTGAACATAACATGTTTTCTTAAGTATCGACAGACCGTGGCTAACTTTCCACTGAACCAACCGTGGCTCGTGCCTTAAACCGACTCGTGTTCTATGCAATGCTATCGTCCAAGTCATACCTCATATGACGGGCCTTGGGATCGTGGGACTATTTAACTTGACAATTGCAGAATGAACGGGACAGCACTTGGAATGACTTAGGTCGACCGGCATAACTTTGTCTAACTTACTCAAGCCTATAACTTAACCCGAGGGAGGAACAAAGGCTATACCAAGCCTTGCGCAGTAGAACCGTACACGCTTTATCAAGCATTTATGCGGACGATGCCTATGACTTAGGCTAACTCTTAGCTTTTGAACCGAAGACCAACTTTCCTTTTCCCAAGCCACGGGACGAAGGATCGAGTGTCATTTTTAAAGCACGCTGTGCACCAACTCTAAGCCGACCATTGGACCTTTCCATATTCTAACTCAATTCGACCCGTCGGGATTACTCCCTTTGGCTATGTTGATTCGCCTCTTTTATTATTAAGCCTACTTGTGCAAGTTGAAAATACGCGGTTTATAATGTGAAGGAAAAGATGAGGCAAGTTTACCGAAACTACCCCACCTGAGCGATGTCTTCGAGTCACCGTTGCAAGGCTAAGGCCGAACGCCGTCGGTGTTTCGATTCCTCCGATTGACTGAGCGGGACGGGGCACTACAGTTACACTGAAGTCGCATGCTGTGCCATCTTGAACACCGTACCACACCGGGCACAAAACCAGGCAAGACACCTTGCCTTTACTGTTTAATTTCCTACTCAATATCATGCATGTTTTATTTTTTATAAGTTGTTCTTTCAAAACCATATGTGGTTGCAAATTACTATACTTTAGTTTTCTTTGTACATTTGGCCTAGAGTTAAGGGACCACCTTTGTTTGTGCCGCATTCATTGGCCCGACACTTGTGTGCCACGATGTCACATGTCTCATATAGATTCGGACTTGCGTACCGACCGAACCGACTGTACATCAGTAAGTACAGGACGAGCGTTAGGATATAACTGCTAATATAGTTGCCTAGAAAACTTAGTGGTTATTAGAAATATTGTGGTGTGGATTCTGCACGAGTAGTGCATGGGGAGGAGGAAGACAGTTATTAAGCGCAGGGGCTTTCACATATTTACTTTTCTCTAGCTGTCATTTGTGACTCAGCCGAGTGCTAGTGTGCCGTGCACTTATTTACTTTTCTCGAGAAGCCACTAGTGCCTCGTTTGAAACACAAATGTGCCGTGCATTTACTTTCCTCTATCTGTCGTTAGTGACTCACCCGAGAGACTAGTGTGTCGTGCATTTATTTATTTTTCTCTAGATGCCACTAGTACCTCGGTTGAAACGCTAACGTGCCGTGTTTCTAGTCTCGGAAGGCCCTTGTGTGGAACGTTGTCTTCAAAATACATTTTTACATAGAATAGTTAAGGACCTTTGTCTGTTTAGTCATATATGCTTTTCTGTTGAGCTAACTATATTTATTTTATGGTATGATATTATGTGTCTTGTTACGTCCCTCTAAGGACCTGGTTATCTCGCTAGGTGTGTGCTCTTGTCTTTCGTAGGTGTTCTAGCCGTGGCCATGATTGTCTCTATTTTTTTGATGATGCTTGCACTTTGATCGTCTTCCTTCGCTCGCCAAACTCTTTCTTTTACTATGTATTTATTTTCATAGTTGGTAGTAGATTTGTCTTTGCCCAACTACATGTACCAAATGACAATTTCATAGTTCATTATATGATATCTTTTATTCTTATATTTTGTGTATGAGATTAGTTAGTTGTGGTTTACTGTATTTTACAGCTTATGTGTTCAAACGAGGCCCATGTACTTATACAGCTGGCATGTCTACATTCCTAGTCCTACGTATTTTGGGACTGGCGTGTTACCTATTTTTGTGGTGGCCTATGCAGGTCAAGATAAATTGTTTGGTTACTTTACCGTACCAAGCAAGCTAGCGTATAGGATTAGAGTCTAGGATCTCATCCACATACTTGACCGTCTTCTCGCTTGACTCCTCGAGTTGCATCTTACTTGATCCCTTCTATCGTGATTCGTGCCCTTCTTTCGTGCTTGATAGAGATTAATAAGGTAACCCATACTAGATAGACATGTTTCATTTATCCCAAAACACCATTAGTTTAACTCTTATAAGTTGGATAGAATGCCTTATGACCTAACCTTCCTTGTGACCTTAACCAAGTCTAAAGCAAGTAGACAGTGGAACGACTGTATAGGCACCAACATATGACATGACTAGATTCTTAAGAAGTTTGGACTAGTTCCACTTCTTTCAATATAAATCTCACGTGCCTATATTTTTACTATTTTGACTATCTTATGCTGTTAATTTAGCCTAAGTTTTGCAAGCGTATTCCCTTATCGAGCTTGATCAAGGACAATATTTTATTGGAGGCCTCCACTAACATATTGTCTACTCAGAACCGGTGCATGACGGTCTGATCAACCTAGTGCACTTTGGTTCGCTTTTATCTATTGTTATACGTGGATGGGGATATAGCTAAACTTGCCCTCTAGAGTCCCATCCGCGATAGGCCTCCACTAACATATTGTCTACATTCCTAGTCCTTCTTATGTATACAGCTAGCATGTACTTTCTTTTACTACTGTATTTTACAGCTTATGTACAACGTGTCTGTGTCCATCCAAATTCTTATTCCAACTTTTATAACTACATCAATTTCCGTGCCGGACACACCCCGACACGATTCATCTAAAATCCTACCCTAGACCCTAATTACCCTGTCCCGGTCGCGGCCATCGGCGACCGCAGCACCCCGACTCCCTGGATATCCTTTCCGACCTCCTCCGCTCCCTGTCTCTGCCACCATCAACTACACCACCACTATCCCCGATCTTGACCACCGCACTCCTCCACCAGCACCACCCTCGTCGTCCGGTCATTCCCGACCACCGGTTGCCCCGTCACCATCATCACCACCTCTAATTTCAAACCACAGCCATGTCACCCGATCCTCCGCTTCACAACCCGCCTGGCCACCCTGACCGACCTCGCCGTGGCACCACCACCAGCACCCAAGAAACCCTGGTCATTACCAAAACCCAAATCAAAACACCACCGCCACCGCCAAAATCACATCGACCTAATACCATATCAAAAAAAAGGAAAGAAACCCACGACCACCACCACCACTTACCGCCAGCGTCCGACCAGATTCCCCGACACCACTCACCGTCGGCGTCCCCGCATGCGGCTATCCAGCACACAGCCCAGCGCTGGCCTCCCGATTATTGAACCTTGCCGCGTGCGTCCGCCTCCTCCATGCCGCCCGGCAACCGCGACAGCGCCACCGCAGCCCCCTCACTTCTCGAACCCCCATGTGCCAAATCAGAGCCGCACCTCGGCGACTGGACCTCCAGAGAGTACCGAAACAGCGCCTTCCTGATTCTCCTCCGTGCCGCCGATCTCGGCTTTGAGCAGCGGCACATGTGAGTTCCCTCTCTCCTTTTTTCTCTCCCTCACTAGAAGTTTTCTTCCAATCTCTCTCTGTGACTCTTTTCCCTCTCTCTCTAGATCCCTCTATCTATTCTCTATTCCATAACTCTTTTAATATTTTTTGGCTTGCTTTCTGACCCGAACCAGGAGCCATAGAACATATGTTCTCGAAGCAAGTGTTTTCTAAATTTTTATTTTTATGTGTGTTTGTTATTCTTCTTTTATTTAATATTAACTATTTCAAAAAATTCTGTGTCACACTATAGACTTATAGTCCTAGAACATTAATTAGGATATTTATTGGATACTAGTATTACTATTTTTCTAATAAGTTATTGCCATTATTAATGGGGCCAATATATAAATATGGATTGAAGATTTCTAGAAAATTTTGTTTTTAATAATATATAGCTTTGTGCGTAGACACTACCAGTGATTTCAAATGGAATTTAAAGGCCTTAAAATGCTATTGTATTAGTTTGCTATATTAGGATATGAGTTTAGTTTTGCTCTCTCCAAATTCCAATATTTAGACCTAAAAAATATTTTTAGCAAATGAGAAGCAATCTCCAAATTATTATATATCTTTTTTGAGTATTTATATAAAATATTCTATAAATTTTAAAATTTTAGCCTAAATGATTTTTCATATTTGTAAGTGCTTAGCAAAATTACTTTTTCTAATAAAACTCTCTTTCAAGTATCATAAATATATTTTCAAAAATCGTATATATATGTTATTTTTCTAAATTCCTTTGATTATCATCGTGTCGATGCTAATCGTATTTCATATCCTCTTCCAAAATTGGACTACATTATGTCGACTCTAACTAATTTGATCGTTTTAGACCCGATGGAACAGACCCTGCTATCATCAGTGGCCGTTTTGCGTAGTTGTTACACTGAAGTCGCATGCTGTGCCACCTTAAACACCTCACCACACCGGGCACAATACCAGGCAAGACACCTTACCTTTACTTTTTAATTTCTTGCTCAACATCATGTATGTTTTATTTCTTATAAGTTGTTCTTTCAAAACCATATGTAGTTGCAAATTACTAAACTTTAGTTTTCTTTATGCATTTGGCCTAGAGTTAAGGGACCACCTTTGTTTGTGTCGCATTCATTGGCCCAACACCTGTGTGCCACGATGTCACGTGTCTCATATAGATTCGAACTTGCGTATCGACCGTACATCGGTGCGTATAGGACGAGCGTTAGGATATAACTACTAATATAGTTGCCTAGAAGACTTAGCGGTTATTAGAAATATCGTGGTGTAGATTCAGCACGAGTAGTGCATAGAGAGGGGGAAGACAGTTATTAGGCGCAGGGGCTTTCACACATTTACTTTTCTCTAGCTGCCATTTGTGACTTAGCCGAGAGCTAGTGCGCCGTGCACTTATTTACTTTTCTCTAGAAGCCACTAGTGCCTCGATTGAAGCACAAATGTGCCGTGCATTTACTTTCCTCTAGCTGCCGTTAGTGACTCACCCGAGAGACTAGTGTGCCGTGCATTTATTTATTTTCCTCTAGATGCCACTAGTACCTCGGTTGAAACGCTAACGTGCCGTATTTCTAGTCTCGGAAGGCCCTTGTGTGGAATGTTGTCTTCAAAATACATTTTCACATAGAATGGTTAAGTACCTTTGTCAGTTTAGTCATATATACTTTTCTATTGAGCTAACTATATTTAGTTTATGGCATGATATTATGTGTCTTGTTACGTCCCTCTGAGGACCTGGTTATCTCGCCAGGTGTGTGCTCTTGTCTTCCGCAGGTGTTCTAGCCGTGACCATGATCGTCTCTATTTTTTCGAGGATGATTGCACTTTGATCGTCTTCGCTTCGCTCGCCAAACTCTTTTTTTACTATGTATTTCTTTTCATAGTTGGTAGTAGATTTCTCTCCGCCCAACTACATGTACCAAACGACAATTTTATAGTTCATTATATGATAACTTTTATTCTTATATTTTGTGGATGATATTAGTTAGTTGTGGTTAACTGCATTTTACAGCTTATGTGTTCATACGAGGCCCATGTACTTCGTATGTATACACCTGGCATGTCTACGTTCCTAGTCCTACGTATTTTGGGACTGGGGTATTACATAACATGGGTACCATAGGCCAAATCAATCGAGTAGTTCAAAGGAGTGGCTAAGTTCGAGAGTTAGCTATGCAAGCAAGTTATAGAATCGAGCCGTTTCTGCTCTGCAAAACGACAAGGCGTCTCGGCTTAAGGTGGGCAGGTTCTTGACTCTCTCTCCTTATTCCTTCACGTCTAATAAAATATATCCTTGAATGAATAAGTTGCTATCAAGTTAGCGAGCGTGACTCGAATGGTTAAAGGTCTTTGTATATGTCAAACATTAAGATAGAATATTGAACAGTGACGTGCATCAAATGTACGAGTCGTGGTAGGGCAGTGATGGTAGAATATTGAAAGACAATATCGAGATGTGTATCACGTGCACGACTCCGTAAACATTGAACAATAGACCTAGAACATTGATTATGACTTTAAGCATGCCCTCGTGCACGAGATCTACGAAATAACTAAGTAATCATGGAATTGATATTATGTGAATAACTTATAAATGGAATGCGTTGAGTGTAAGTATGAGAAGTCTATGTCGTTAGGCATCGTGCAACAATACGGATATGTTGGGGCGTAATGCCAATATAACTTGAGATAAAGATAATGGAATATGTTTATGGAACGTGAATATATTTACGGAACATGAATATATTTATGTAACGGATTATGTTTATGGAACGTGAGACTTGTTAGAATGATATGATTTGTTTGCTATGGCACGTATTGCATGGTCAATGGACTCGGATGGCCCGTGCACGGGTGCGACTTCCCTCAGACAGTTACGACCGGGGAACCGAGACCGTTCGGCCTAGGAGGGAATTATGTATGGTATTTATGGTGCACATCATTAGGACAGGTTACGACCGGCCAGTGTTGTGATAAGCTATGATATCAGTAAGTTTGGGATCTTTCAGATACCGGGCTGGCAACCCATACTGGAGCGATCATAGGCTTACACATAAGGATGTCAAGTCCATTACGGTGTGAAACACCATAATCTTCATATAGATAGGGCCGGTGGACTGAGATTAGAGTTGGGTGCAGGCGCATGGCCTGTCACCCTTATGCATATATCTAATTTTATGGTTGGTTGGTTACGTGAATTGTATGATTGCTTATGTAAAGTTCTAACCATTGCAGGCTAGGCAAAATTGGACGGAGATGAGCACGATCACTATATTTATGTTCGTATTATGTCTAACTGTATCTGCCGTAGGAACACGATATTTGGACACATTTGTATTAAGTTGTTATGTTGAATAATGCCATAAAACTGATCCTAAGGCTAAATAGAAAGATCACCAAATAATGTTATATGTTTCACTAAATATACTTAGTGTTGGTTAGGTGCGAGTGGGTCTTGATGTCACGCCCCAGAACCAGAACTCTGGAGAGCGGAGGCAGACATAGCCAGCTACGTATAATGAAATGGGATCCACTCCACTATACGGTCACGACTGTCTAGATATATGAGGGTTTATCTACAAGCCAACTGTCTCTTAAGGTCATGAACAAGCCTATTGTTTCAATCACAAGCAAGCAAATAAATGTTACAAGATGTAAGATCACCAAATATACAATAGCAAGGCATCCCAAATATTACATATTCATCTGATCATGAAGCTAGTCGTACAAAATGTGAAGACTAGCAAGAGTTTAGTCATACATGATCAACCCTAGGATCTGTCAATCATGTTATAGCCCGTAGGCAGACAGTAAGTAAAAATGTACACGAGCTAACACTTGATCGGCGGCTAAATGCCTCAAAAAAATAATTTTACAATAGAGTGGGAGAGCCAAAAATAAACCCACTCATTGCCAGGATTCCGTCTAGTGGTCACCATCTGGCTGGAAAGTCGGAAGATCCTCTGGAGTTGCTCCGGTATCTGGCCATACAAAACCAGCTGGGTCAGACCCCAGAAAGAGCAAGTGCCACAAAGGAGGCGTCACTTAGGAACTAAAACCAGCAATTAGCACAAGAATATAATTAAATAATAAAAGATGGTAATTAAGGAAAAACAGGACAGGTGATATACGATGGGATACCATGGGACTATTCAGATAACCAGGTTACAACCCGAAAACCAAAGAAGGAGCGGGATTGTAACCCTTCGTCTGAGCAGAACTTGGTTTCTCCTACCATTTATCGGCAAAATATAATAAGAAATCAGATATGTAACGATCTTGTACAGGATCAAGACAACACTAGACTGATTGAACTCCATCCAACATCGCACGGCCAAGCAATAAGTACGGTTTGATACTTTAACTAACTAGGGTTATCACAGGCCTAGTTACTAGTAAGATGTAGTGAGATTATTCCACAGCCACAAGCCCTGCAGACCATCCAGGCTATTCGGACACAATTAGGGGTTGATTTCAAGTGGGTACATCGTCCAGAAAATGCATGTACCCTTAGGTGACTTAGAGGGTACAACACATAATAGTGTGCTGGAAATGTGCCATATTCGACGGCAGGCTACAGATCCTAAGTGGGGCGCCCAGATAACGGGATTGCCTGTAGCTGGAAAAAATCTCTTCATGACTACTGGATTATTCTAGTGGTTAGCCTTAGTCGATTTCAGTGGGTATCCCGACCGTGGTACTCAGGGGTCCCCGTTCTAGACATGATGCAAGACAAGACGGGTTTATTTGTACAAGCACAATCGTCCACGGTGTTCAGGTCATTCATACTTGTCATGTCAAACAATCGTCGCAACAGCTTATCAAGATATCATATCAGGTTTATCATGTCAGGAGTGCGTCACGACGGACCACTATCATGTCATGTTAAAAGTGCACCACAACAGGTCGCCATCATGTCAGGGAACAATTAATATGGCACAAGCATACAAGTGCTAATTAAATATTAGCAGGAACAAGGGTCGTAGAGGACTCATACGGCTCAGGAAAATTATTACATACGGCCAGCAAATCACTAGGCCATATGCGGCTCAGACAAGTTGCTTGCAAATAAATATAAGCAATTAATTTAATGTTAATAAGCTTGCACGCAAATGTATGCAAGGCCATACAAGCAAGTAATTAAAGTATGCACGTGCATGCAAGCGGCCATACAATTGGTAGAAAGGCCATACGGCCAACAAATGTTGTGAGCCATATGCGGTTGCAATAATTCATGCGGCCAGAAATTGGTCCATACGGCCAGCAAGTACTGCATTTGCACCTGGCCATGCAAGCAAGGACTTGCAAAAGACTAGCATGTTTAAACATGCATGTGGCCATGTATTATTTATTTATGCAAGCAAAGTCTTGCAAAAAGGCCATGCGCCCACAGTGGAAGGGGGAGCATCATGCGGCTAACAAATTCTTAATGGCCCTATGTGGCCATAAATGTATATGCGGCCAGGATTGCTAAGCATGCAATTACATGTAAGTTAATATATAAAATGCTTGCAATGTTAATTCTCATGCGGCTAACCATGAAGTTTCCATGCAAAAGCTATTGGCAAGCATGCAAGTGCTTGCATGCAAGGGCATGCACAAAAGAAAATACTTCATACGGCTCCACGTGTTGGCATGCAAAATGCCAATACAAATGCTTAAAGCAAATGCTTAAGCAAATACTTCATGCGGCTTAGTACTGTATATATGCATGTGGCCACAATATCACTTGCATATGCATACGGCTAAGCATTGGAAAAATAATGCATGCATTAGAATATACATTAAAGTAAAGCATGCATTCGAATATGCATTCACATAATGCATACATTAGAATATATATTAAATTAATGCATGCATTGGAATATGCATTAAAGTAATGCATGCATTAATTTATGCATTCACGTAATACATGTATTAGAATATTCATTAATTAATGCAAGCATTAGATTATGCATTAAAGTAATGCATGCATTAGAATATGCATTAAAGTGGCATGCGGCTGAATGCTTTCGAAATATGCATTAAAATATAATGCATATGCGGCTAGCTACTGTACGTGTGCACGCAAGCAAAGCTTGCTAACCCACGCATTAAATAAAGCATTTAAAGAACACATATATTAATAATTAGCATGCAAGCAAGCTTGCCAGCACAAGCATTAAATAATGCATTAATACTCATGCGGCTGACTTGTTCCCATATGCGGCTCACTTTGGCATTTGCATGCGGCCAAGTGCTGGTACATGCGGCCAAGTGGCCAAGTGCTTGACGTATACATGCAAGCTGATGCTTGCTAATGCATTAAATAATGTGCATGCTTGCCAATGTATTAAAATGTACAAAGGCCATGCGGCACATTTAATAAATGGCCATGCGGCCAGGGTAATTAATGCTCATGCGGCTCAGTGCTAAAAATGCCCATGCGGCTCAGCAAAATCCCGTAGGTCAAATTTGGACCAAACGAAATTCTCTACAATATGGGACCATCAACTAGCAAAAATATGCAAGTTTGATAGATCAAAACTCCTGGAAACTGAATATACCACAAAGCTAGATTTACAAGAATTTAACCATGGAAATAAAAAATGCTAAGTACTAAAGCGGGTTAGAAACACATGAGGAAGACAATAGAACAGTAAAAATGGACTTCCTTCGTGAAGCAAGGTGCACTTGCCTAAACCTTCTACTCTCAGGTTGGTGGAGAAGTAATGGTGAAGAAGAAGAAGAAGTAATGAAAAAGAATTAATGAGGAGAGAGAAAAGAGTAGGGGTTAATAAATAGTGATGGTGGTGGTAGGTAGGGTTGGTTCTCCAACAAAATCGAACTAAGCCAACAAGCCGAACCGAAACAAGATGAATCAATTAATGAAATGCCAAAATAAATCAAGCAGGGAGACATGCAATACGAGTCAAAATACGTACACATATTTCAAATACGTAATACGAGATATGGATATTACACTTGATCAGTGCAGCGAGGACGAAAGCACCAATCCTCCACTAGTTTGCTTGCACATTCAGGTTATGATCGGCCCGAGGTGGGGCTTGGCTTGGACGTGCCGAGGCATAGAGTCCTTAGTATTTTAAGAGGAGCTACCGCATAAGCGTCGGACTTGCAACATGGAGATGTTCGGCCGAAGACTACTTGTTGGCTATAAAGAGGCATAATGTATGAAACAATGTAATCCTTTGTGAGCTAGAGAGATCATGAGCGTTGTAGCAAATTGGCATATTAGGTTGAGCTATTCAGAGCCTTTGTAACCTTCAGTTCATTATTAATAAAAAGAGATTCTTATTGCACACTATGTTTTTCTTTCGCTGATTATGTTATTAATTTGAGATAAACACTCTATGAACCTGTTATCTTGTCTTGCACGAACGTAACTCTAGGCTCGTGCGGCATCACGTCTCAGCGAGGACGATGATTCGGGTAAAATCTAGCGAGGATGAGTGATTTCCTGGATCGGGACATGACAAGTTGGTATCAGAGCGGTTGCATCCTCTAGACCGTAAACGAATCTCTTTGACCCTCAGTTATTTCACGATCGAAATCAGTTGACTCTAAGTTATTTCTGCAACCGTATGGCTCATGGATCTGCTCGATGCTTCATTAGATGTTTCATATAATAAGTCAATATTAAGTACGTACGTCTGCCACAAGTATGTCGTGACCATCATGCTATCTCCGAGTACCGTCGGAGAATGTTGGTTGCATGAAGTGCAACGAGTTATAAAATATTGGTTGTCCGATGTGCAACAAAATGGTGAGTCATTGTTTGTACGAAATGCAACGAATATGTGATATTTTTTTTATGAAGTACAAGGAGATACGTGTTGTTGGTTGCACGAAGTACAACAAGTCGATATATGAGGCGATGCGTGTTATGTGAATATTCGACTGGTTATGTGTTGTTGGTTGCATGGAGTACAACAAGTCGTGGATCGTTTGTTGCATCGGTGCAACGAGTCGACATGGTATGACGCATCTTATATGGCTATGCGGATGGATAGCGATATATTAAACGAGATTGAGTAATGACCTTAAGTATCGTGAATAAATTGTTGCACGAGTTGCAATGAGTGAGATTGGAAAAATTACGGATGCGATAGTAACGAGTCGAGTTGGTCGCTAAGTCGAGTTTGTGTAGGCAAACTTGTAAGTTGGCCGCATTGATTCGAGTTTCAAAGTAGGCGAACGTTTACGTTGGCTGAATATCGTGTTGAGCTTTGAATAAGCGAATTTTACATGTGTGATCGATATAATCGCCAAGTCACGGTTAGATTTGAATGAATGCCAGACTTAAGTGAACGACCGTGCATGTTGGTCCAGTGTTGTATCAATTCGATTAAGCGAAAGCCAGAGCTGGGATCGAGAAAGATCGCCACACGGGATAGTTGAGTGGAAATAGACGTCGGACCTATACAGAGTGTAATGTTGAGTAATGACTCGATTTCGAGTGGTATATGCAATACTACTGGTGCGATCAGTGTGGCGAAGCATTGTATCGATAATAATAGGCTCAATTTCTAAGTGGTATATACAATACCACTTAGCGATAGCTATGTTAAGCCATTTGGAAAATTATAATAGAATGCATCGAGACGATTGTGTTGTTACGATAAGTTGTCCTCAACAGATGGAGTAGTACCGAGACTCGAGTGGGAATGACTTGGTAGAAGTCGATGCGGGTATGCTTCGATGAATTGAGTTGAATGATTATGTGCGAAGTCGTACCCAGGGATTATACGTTGGACGAGGATTCGTTAAGTGTAAGTCGAACGATAGGCTGAGCATAGCGAGGGAATATTGTGTTGAAAAAATAGTTGACTCGGTCGAAATTGCGTTGAGTATGTACGAAAAAATTGTGCGAACGAATTGAGTCAGCGCGATGAGTCGGTAGCACGATTGGAATTGCGAGTTAGGAATATGAAAATAGATATGTGAATTAGGAATTGTGTCGTGATGATGGTAGTTAGTTACAACTGAATGGATCTTGATGCGTGCAAGACCTGATTCGTATTCGTGTTCGGATAATGGCAGTGATTACAACGAATTGGAACTTATGAGAGAGAAAGATGTTCAAGTTATGCATATCGACGATGGTATTCAGGCGTATCAAAGATGATATACAATAACTCGGGGATACTCTGATCGAATAAACGAAAATTAAGTTGAGCATTATTGTTGGATGAATAAGATGCAAGTTAAGTTGATGTCAGTTTGGATAACAATAACAGGAATGGTTCGAAGAATTTGAGAGTGGATGGATATTACTTTGATGCAAATAAGAGGATCTTGATTGTTTCGACGATAACCACAATATTGACATTCTTGTCTTATGAGAGTGTAACTCCAGCATCGCACATACATCATGCCAAATTAGGGCAATTATTTTGAATGAGCGCTGGTATGGTGATTCATACAGCGGGGTGATCAAACTTACAAGGCATGGCAAAATTGAATTTGACTTGTGGTTTGATGCGAAATCTGTTCGAAGATGGTTTTGATGAGTATAGAATGTGTCAAACTATGATCACGAATAGGTAAACTCAGATTTGAGGCAAGTAAATGTCATACGACCAGCAAAAATAGTCGATGGTAATACATGAGTGATTTGAGTAGTAACGGCATGCAATGTGCTTAAGTGATTCGAGTAGTTAATAACGCATCAATTGTACGGGGGTAGATAAATTGTGGATTGGCAAATTATGTCGAATTGGATAAATTCTCATAGGAATTGTCGAAAATTGATTTGGCTCTGCGATCGGATATAGCATGGTTCGTAGTAACAGTCCCTCGTTGAAGATCTTCAATTATCGAGCGTAGTTTCGGTCAGATGACCTTAGAAGACTTGCCCGCCAAATCAAGTGAATGTTGAAATCCCATAGGACGACCCAATAAAGTCGCATAAGAAATTTTGTCGAGGATGAATGATAATGTAGTGCAAGTTGAGGATAAGTCTAAACGATTAAGTATCGTGTTTTGAAAGTTTGCGAGTAGCCTTCGACTAGAACGATATGGTCAAAAAAAAAAATTATGATCGGTCGATTAAGTATGTAAATAGACTTAGTTGGTCGATGATCGAATAGATGTTGAGATACATACTTAGTATAGTGAAGCGGTAAGGCAATTGCAAGAATTCTAGAATGTACGAGAGCGACGAATAGTAGAATGACCATAAGCGTTGTGTCGTAGATCGGTTTGAGTAACGGTTAGGCTATGTGTGTTTGAGCGTGCATTTACGAAACAAACTAGTTGGGATTGATTCAAAGATTGAGTAAGGAATTCCTATTCGATCAAGAATCGGAGATGGGCGTATCGTAAGAGACCTTGGGTCGAAAAGATTGTTGCTTTGAGCATCGTAGACTCAAGTTGACCTCTTGTGTCGGGAGAGATTAAGCACGATGTCTGGATAAGTTACCTAGCGGGGGTATCCCTAGATGCGATACATAGATAGTTCGAAAATATGGATTGTGTTGGAATAGTTGCATGCGATGCATAGTACGGATTGTAGGCAAAGAAAATTGGACATGTTAGAGTTAGTCCTTGTCATTAAGGTCACATGTTATGAACGATTAAGTGAAATAACTTGAGTGGTACGAGAGATAGAAAATTATTTGAAAAATAGGCATTACAGAGAACTATTGCGATCAGATTCGCAATGACTTAATGCAATACGGGTGTTAGGTGGCCAGCGGGAAACGTATGGGATCGAAGTAACAGTTTTGAGTTAAGTTATGTGCAGAAATGTTTGGAAGAGGATCACATGTTATGGAATAATGCATATGAGAAGTATTTTGGGAATAGGCGCTAGGATCTGACTAAGTCGAGTATGGAATAGCTTGTGCTTGGGGATTTAAGTTGAGCATATTAGCTTTGTTCCGATATCCTACAACTGAGCTTGGCTAAAATGCATATATTGGTGGGACGCCTAAAATATGTATATGATCCAAACTAAGTTGTATGATTCAAATGATAGGGGCACGAGATCGTGAAATGATCAAGCAAAACACTTGGATTGAGTGTTGGTTTCGGTTCGAGAACGAACCTTGTTTTGAGTGGTATATTATGTAATGCCCCGCTCCGCATGGTACATTATGATGAGTCGTTGACTCGAAGAGTTGCGTTGATCTCATGAAGTATCGATGATAATCGATGCAAAGGATAAGTTTCGTTTGAGCAAGTGTTTATTTTAGTTGATCTGGTGTGCAGGCTATGCATTTATGCTGGATTGTAAAGAGTCGACATATTGCTTTATTCAATATTATGTCCGCAAAATCAAATTGTCATCTTACAACGGAGTATAGCTTGGGTTCGACAGGCCAAATCAATCGAGTAGTTCAAAGGAATGGCTAAGTTCGAGAGCTAGCTATGCAAGCAAGTTATAGAATCGATCCGCTTTAGCTCGACAAAACGACAAGGCGTATCGGCTTAAGGTGGGCGGGTTCTTGACTCTCTTTCCCTATTCCTTCATGTCTAATAAAATATATCCTTGAATGCATAAGTTGCTATCAAGTTAGAGAGCATGACTCTAATTGTTAAAGGTCTTTGTATATGTCGAACATTAAGATAGAACATTAAACAATTGAAGCGACGTGCATCAAATGTACGAGTCATGGTAGGGCGATGATGGAAGAACATTGAAAGACAATATCGAGATGTGCAATATCGAGATGTGCATCACATGCACGACTCCGAGAATATTGAACAATAGGCCTAGAACATTAATTATGGCGTTAAGCGTGCCCTCGTGTACGAGATCTACGAAATAACTAAGTAATCACGGAAGTGATATTATGTGAATAACTTTTGAATGGAACGCGTTGAGTGTAAGTATGAGAAGTCTAAGCCGTTAGGCGTCGTGCAACAAAACGGACGTGTTGGGGCATAATGCCAATGGAACTTGAGATAGAGATAATAAAATATATTTACGAAACGTGAATATGTTTACGGAACATAAATATGTTTATGGAATAGATTATGTTTATGGAACGTGAGACTTGTTGGAATAATATGATTTGTTTGCTATGGCACATATTGCATGGTCAATGGACTCGGATGGCCCGTGCACGGGTGCGACTTCCCTCGGACAGTTACGACCGGGGCACCGGGACCGTTCGGCCTAGAAAAGAATTATGTATGTTATTTATAGTGCACATCATTAGGACGGGTTACGACCGGCCAGTGTTGTGATAAGCTATGATATTATTAAGTTTGGGATCCTTCAAATACAGGGCCAGCAACCTGTACTGGAGCGATCATAGGCTTACACATAAGGATGCCAAGTCCATTACGGTGCAAAATATCGTGACCTTCATATAAATAGGGCCGGTGGACTGAGATTAGAGTTGGGTGCAAGCGCAGGGCCTATCACCCTTATGCATACGTCTAAGTTTATGGTTGGTTGGTTGCGTGAATTGTATGATTGCTTATGTAAACTTCTAACCATTGGTGGCTAGGCAAAATGGGACGGAGATGAGCACGATCACTATGTTTATGTTCGTATTATGTCTAACTGTATCTGTCATAAGGACACGATATTTGGACACATTTGTATTAAGTTGTTATGTTGAATAATGCCATGAAACGGATCCTAAGGATA
Organism: Iris pallida; assembly: GCA_029216955.1. Lineage (NCBI taxonomy): Eukaryota > Viridiplantae > Streptophyta > Magnoliopsida > Asparagales > Iridaceae > Iris > Iris pallida. The sequence goes on along the minus strand of JANAVB010009198.1, from coordinate 37,240,968 downwards.
AATAGAAAGATCACCAAATAATGTTGTATATTTTACTAAATATACTTAGTGTTGGTTAGGTGCGAGTGAGTCTTGATCAATGCAGCGAGGATGAAAGCACTAATCCTCCTCTAATTTGCTTGCAGATTCAGGTTATGATCGCTCGGGACAGGGCTTGGCTTGGACGCGCCGAGACATGGAGTCCTTAGCATTTCAAGAGGAGCTACCGCGTAGGCGTCGGACTTGCAACATGGAGATGTTCAGTCGAAGACTACTTGATGGCTATAAAGAGGCATAATGTATGGAACAATGTAATCCTTTGTGAGCTAGAGAGATCATGAGCGCTGTAGCCAATTGGCATATTAAGTTGAGCTATTCAGAGCCTTTGTAACCTTCAGTTCATTATTAATAAAAAGATATTCTTATTGCACACTCTGTTTTCCTTCCGCTGCTTATGTTATCAATTTAAGATAAACACTATGTGAACCTGTTATCTTGCCTTGCACAAGCGCAACTCCAGGCTCGTACGGCATCACGCCCCAGCGAGGACGATGATTCAGGTAAAATCTAACGAGGACGAGCGATTTTTTGGATCGGGGCGTGACACCAGATCCCCATTAGTCCTAGTTAGGACTGTTTATTTCTTGTTTGTGTAGAGTGTTTGTTTCTGTGTTGACCCATGATATTGGGTTTGTGTAGACTTATCTCATTGTTTAATTGGCTGTGTAGACTATCTCTGTGGATATTTATATGTATACATTAGACTTGGTTGTGTAGTCACTGGATATTGGTTGTGTAATGTAATATTAATTTTTATCATATTCTATTTTATTGTTCGTTTTAACTGTATGTGCCATTATCGATGTTAAGTGTTCCACCGAAGGGGTCAGCGAACCCAGGAAATTCAATGGAGGGTTGTTTCGGGTCTATTCATATTAAATGTTCACCATTAAACTGCAGGGATACTACAATAGCAAAATATGTCATTCTGTTTCCTTTTTTACAGAATTTGGCAACGTTTAGAGACGTTTAGCGACGTTGAATAGCGACTATAAAGACGTCGCAAAACGTCGCAAAACATCGCTAAAATCTGCAGAAATTTATTACAGAAAGTAGTCGCTAAACGATGTTAAACGTCGTTAACATCTACTTTTGTCTACTGACGTTTACCGAATGCATATATGTTGCTTAATACACCGACGTTATCCAGCAACGTTTATACGTCGCTTAATCAGCCGACATTTATCGACTGTACGTACGTCGCTAATTTGTCGACGTGGAGTCGGTCAACGTTGACTGTCTAAGCGACGTAGAAACGTCGTTGGAAAATATCGCAATAGCGACATTTTGTGACGTTTTCCTTGACAGCGACTTGCGTAATCGCGACAAGCGTGAGAACGCCGCAGAAAACGTCCCTGAGCCATTTTAGCGACGTCTTTCTTCGTATTAGCGACGTTTCTTTGCGTCGCTAATATGTGAAATTTTGGTAGTGAACTTGTGCACAAGGAATAGCTCCTCGAATAGTGCTCGGAGATGGTACTGACTTTGAACCTTGGCGGAGCAGAAGAAAATAGCCGAGTTGGCATACAACACTCAGATGGAGTATTCGAAAACTTTCTGCGGGGCTCGCTACCTGCTCTGAAATGGTCGTCGTATAAGTCTGACTATTGTCCAAGATAGCTTATGGTGCTAGTGACCCCTTTCATATAGATGAGTCGGCATGTTAGGATCCGTGTGCATGTCTTAGATTGAGTCAAAAGAGTGTACGCACGGTATAATTATGTCAAAAAATATGCACACAGTTTGGTACACAATGTTTGAGCCTATGATTTGGCTATAACAAAAAAACGTGCTTCGACACGAGACGTAATGTCATGAATTGATTCGTTGACACTAAGTTCACAGTTTATGACTAAGCCATTTTCGGAGACGAAATGGGTAAAAGGATATTAAGTTCACAAGTCTGTGTTTAATTATTTCCGGAGACAAAATTAGAGTTAATGCGTAAGCTATTTTTTGAGGCAAAATAGGAGTATGATTATGCTATTTTCGGAGACAAAATGGGGTAAAGGTCGTAAGACAAGCATTGAGTAAAGACACACAATGTTGCGAGACATGGCCTCGATGATGATACACGAATGTGCATCACGGGGCGACCACAATATTGAAAAAATGAGTTGGGTAGTATGATTACAAGATTTTGGAGCACAACTACGATATGGCGACACGAAGTTTGGGCAAGTTACTAAGTGGTGAGACACTACCTCGATTATGTTACACGAAGGAATTATGGCATGACTATTTCGTTAATTGTACTAAATACGTCAGGTGTTTATGTCCTAAAATTGATCCTAAGGCAAGACTAGAAAGACAATTAAAAGGATATATTGCACAAACTAAAATAATATGCTGGTTTTGTATAGGTGGACGAAGTGCTCGCACCACTAGTACAGTTGTGTACTGACACCCTACCAGTTTCATACGCAGGTTACAGGTACCTACTCATTCAGGGCGGATCTCGCTTGGATGCACTAAGGCATGGTGTTCCTTGGTATTTCTGTAGTTTCCTGTTTCCGATAGGCAAAGGACTTCATAATTTGCTTGTGTCAAGGCAGATTGGTTGAAAACTTAGATGGTCATCTGACTCGATCACTGAGCTTGGTAAACGATAAAACCTTACGACATCGATCAAATCAATTTAGATGAATGTTGCAAGAATCAATCCAACTAATAGAACGACTTCTATTGAAATATGTCCTAAATGCAGCAGGCTGCATCTCGGCGAGTGAGCTCTATATCAGACTCTTCGACGGGACTATTCTATGGTTTCTTGGGTTTTTGCTGCTTGGTTTTGATGAATGTATTTTTGCGTCAATTTCTGAATGCATTCTACGAATTTCGAAATGAAGGATTAAAGAAGGAATTCTGACTAAGTATTGGTGCTATTGCATGAGCTCGAGTAATTGAAGCTTGAAAGTTGCGAAGCGTTTCGACTTTCGACACGATCAAATACTTGGTGGATGGTTTGGCTCCTTCTTTTCTACTCCTTTTCGTAAACTAAATTATTTTACCTCGATCTTATTCAAATCGACGATGCCAAGTAAAATGCATGTCATTCCACTAAGATCAAGAACTCAGAAAACATATCGATTTAGAGTAATTACTCTGAAAATATAAGTTTCACATCGAAAAGAGAAAGTTTAAGGTTCTAGAAAAGAGAGAGACTATTTCGTGATCTGTGAAATGAAATGATGAAACATTGATTGCGGCATAAGATGCATCGGAGAATTTGGTGCCTACAGGACGCTAAATCAGAATGTACAGCTTTGAGGAAATAAACTCTCGCATGAGTCAAAATGATAATGCTATTTAATTTTGTCCGCACTATACCATCGATCTCATATATTCATTCATTGGCATGGTCATGGATAACTTGTGCACAAGTTCGTTTTTCTCGAAATGGTATCCGGGGCATCCAAACTGAATCGTCCTAGGGGATTGTTTATCGTGCTTCGACGTGAGGCATACGGGACCTTCTGTAAGGCTTGAAACCTAGGCTGAAAGTGTGGCGTCGTATGACAATTTGATTAAGTCCCAAGTGGTGTGTAACACCAATGACCACAAATAAAGATAGTAGCATTCTCACCTATTGTCTTATGCAGGTATAAATACTATCTCTGTTTTATGCAGGGATGAGTACGGTCGTGGAAAGAATTAAAGGAAATTATTATATTTTACTGTATATGTTTATTGTTTCAAATGGAAGGCTATCAATATGAATTGAATTGATTTAGTTCTAAATAGAAGAAAACTCCAATGCATATTTACCTTAACAATCAGAGTCGGTTTAGATAAAGTGGGTTTGTCCCGTTCACTAGTGCATTTTCAAGTGTACTAATCTCCAATCCCATAAGTGACGAGGACTCTGGGGTGCACGTTGCTAAGCCAAAGCTGAAGTTTGGAGAGGCATTTTGAAGCTCTTTCTATTCTGAAGTAGTTTGAAGCCAATTCATTGAAGGCTTTCAACGTATAAAAGAACGAATGTATGGAACGACAAGTGTTAGTTCAGGCAGCTTATCGAGTATATTTCTTTTGTTTCAATCAATGTAAACGCAATGGCATATCCAATGTAATATGACTTGCACTTCGTTGTATGCTATCAATGAAAAGTAAATTTTCATTTTTTTAAATTGTGTGTTCAATTATGATGTGGTTTGTGAAGCTTCAACTTGGAGTTTCAATAAAACGATCAAATATAACATTCTTGGCTTGTACGAGTGCAACTTCAGGCTCGTACGACATCATGCCTTAACGAGGACGATCGATTCAGCATAATGGGAACGTGGATGAATGGTTTGTCGAATCGGGATGTGATAAATTGGTAACAGTGCACAGTTATGTTTCCTCATATTTTCAAAAAAAATGTTTTATTTGGAAAGTTGGTTGCGATTACTCGATTGAATGTTTGTCGACATGTTGCGTGAAATAAAAGTTCCATACAGGTAAGTGTAGGAGCGTAAGAAGTACTTCATGGAATGAATCAAAGAGATAGAAGCATTCCACTCAACATGATCTATTGTTACAGGCTAATCGCTTTACGCTAGGGTCAAGCCAATGGTTTTACGCCAGGGTCAAGCCAATGGTTTTACGCCTAAGACAGGCTAACCACTTTACGCTGGACAAAGCTGTCAAGTCTTGCATTTAATACAAAGTCTGACATGAAGATTTAATAAGGGCATATATCACAGAATTCGAAGGGATTTGTTTTACACAGAGACCAATGTTGTCGTTTAGTATGTGGACTGAGCTATTTTACGCTCACAGTATGACTTCTTTTACGCATGGAGACTGTATGAGTTTTTATGCTCAAAAGTTGACGTGTGCATAAAGTTTATTTGGGCTACTTTACGCTCAAGGTTGTTTAACAGCCACTTTATGCGGGAATTCCATGTCAGGGATATTTTACGCCTAGTCTACTATTTTACGCTCAGAGTATTTTGGGTTGTTTTTACGCCCTATTCTTCTTCACCAATTTGTAACGTAGTTTGCCTACATGGCTTTCATGCCACACATCTCGAAGAACGTGTGTACGTGCATCCTATTCTTATTGAAATGATGGGACACGTGTCAACGTATGCAGAGGGTGACTTCGGTCATGGGTGGCAGTTATTAGCGTAAAGACAGAACTTTTGCTGAGTTTTTACGCACAAGAAGCCAAGTTTATAAATAGACTTATTTTCTCATATAAGACACACAGAGAGAGAGGAGAGAATACATAGAGATCAGAGCCCAGAGACTTTGATTTTTTGGAGCATTCTTCTTCAACTTTTCTTCCAGAACAGAGTGAAGCAAAGCAGAAAAGCATTCGGCCTCGCCATCAGTGCCCAAGTGCGTCGATACCTTTCTGGTGACTTAGTTCTTCCAACTGTTCATCTTCTAGCAGTGATCTTCATCATCATCGTATGGTCCAAGGAACAAAGTGATCATTTACAGATCAGACTTCCATAGCAATACTTTCCAGAATCAAATTTGTACTTCTTGTACTTTTTTTTATTTTATTTTCAAAATCTGATTTCCAGGCATTTTTGTTAAGTGAAACAAAAATGGCGACTCTGCTGGGACGACCTTCTCTTCTGACGAGGAGGCAATTGCTCAATACGATGATGTGTCGATTGGATCGACAAAGAAGACTCTGGTTGCACACTTCGACCAGACTGCTTATGAAGAGGTGCTCCGAACTGGGGGTGGTTCTCGCTGCTCCAATGTTCAAAAATCTCGTAAAGCACAAAAAGTTTGGATTCCTAAATCTAAAATAGCTTCTGATCTCTCTGTTGCTTCTGATGGTAAGGGAATTCTTCCCACTCCTGTTGTAGGGGCTCCCGTTCGTAACGAGGCAGTCCTTACTTCAGCGTTGCACTCTAAGTGTGGCAAGTTATTTCCGTCTGTGACGGTAAAGATAATCAGGTTTTTACGCCCGATGCGTAAAAATGATGTTTTACGCCCAGTGGGTAAAAATTAAATTTTACGCTCAGTGCATAAGAACGAGTCTTCCATTTGTAATGAGGCAGACTCTAATGCTTGTGCTTCTAAGTGTAAAAATAAGTCTCCCGTCTGTGACGTGGTAGACACACAAAAATTACGCTCTTCGCGTAAAAGAAAATCTTCCGTCTGTGACGTGGTAGATAATCAATTTTTACGCTCTTGAAGATATGTTGAGATCTTGCACCCTTGACTTCGGTGGTTCATGGAAGAATCATCTGCACCTGGTAGAATTCTCGTACAACAACAGTTATCAGGCCAGTATCCAGATGGCACCCTTCGAGGCTCTCTATGACAGGAGGTACAGATCCCCGCTAGCATGGGACAATATCGGAGAGAGGCAGATGCTCGGACCCGAGTTGATTTCCCAGATGATTGAAGTGGTCAGGAAGGTCAGAGATCACCTCCGAGTTGCCCAGGATCGCCAGCGCCATTGGGCCGATGCTCATCGGCGTCCCTTAGAATTTGCTGTCGGCGACCATGTATTCCTTAGGATCTCGCCTACCCGCGGCGTCATTCGCTTTGGCATGCGAGAAAAGCTTAGACCTAGGTATATAGGGCCGTTCGATATTCTAGAGCGAGTAGGAGATGTATCCTATCGTCTCGTTTTTTCGTCGTCGCTAAGTGAGGTACATGATGTATTCCATGTGTCCCAATTACGATGGTATATTTCGGACCCGGGCCACATCCTAGACCATTCAGAATTGGTTGTTGGTACCAACCTTTCGTATGAGGAGAGGCCCGTGTCTATTTTGGACCGGAGGGAAAAGATACTCAAGAACAAGACTATTAAATTAGTCAGTGTTGCTTGGGGTCATCACTCTCTGGGTGAGTCAACGTGGGAGCGTGAGGACGACATCCGATCGCGATATCCCTACCTGTTTGACTCGTGAGGTATAATGTCTTTCTTATGCCTTACGTTTTTCCTTCCTTGCTTGCATTGTATGATTGTATGATTGGACTGCTTAGTGTAGCTTGCCTGTGCTTAGTATAGCTTGTCGTGGCAATCTTTAGCTCCTTGATTAAATTCCGAGGACGGAATTCTCTTAAGGTGGGTATAGTTGTCACCCTCATTTCCCGTATTTCCCGTATTTCCCGTATTTAGTATTTATACTCGTATCTGGATTTTTGGCATAAATTTTTATTTTTCTCAAACTTGTGGAATTTCGGTATTTCTCGTATTTTGGTTTTGGCATGGCTCGGTTTTATTGGGGATGGTTCGGTTTGGTTCGGTTTTAAGTGTTGGAACACCCTAGCCCTATGCTACACCCTCAACCCACCACAACTCCCCCACTTTATAACACCACCTACCACTCTCTCTCCTCATAACTTCCACCATTAATTTCCTTCTTCTTCTCCTTCTCAGTCTCCTTCCTCCACAACACTCCCAACCCTAGGCAAGTGCACCTTGCCACTTCATGAGAGCCCTATTTTTTTGGATCATTTGCTAGATTAGGACATGGTGATCAATATTAGGACTTACTATTTTGTGATTTGGAGCTTACTTTATTCTAGATCTAGGTTTAGCTATTTTCGGATTTTGTATGGTTTGATCTACTTTAGTTGGATTTTTATGGATTTTTTATGCTTCCGTATGGAAGAGCATTCAGTTTCACCCAAGTTGGAGCTTTGGAAATCCGGATTTGGAGTTCGGATGGCCAAGTTTTTATGCTTTGAAACCTTGGGTTCATCCATGGTGTTCTTGCTGTTTGGAGAAGATAGTGAGCAGTGTGCAGAGCTGTTTAGCTTACGCACACTGAGCTGCGTGCGCTCTTTAGCGTGCATACGCAGACTTGGGTACGCTTTCTGTTGGAAGCGTGTCTCCCTCAGCGTGCGTGACTTTTCACATACGCTGCTCCCTGTAGCGTGCGTGACTTTTCACCTACGCTGCTCCCTCAGCGTGCGTGACTTTTCACCTTTGCTGCTCCCTGTAGCGTGCGTGATTTTCACCTACGCTGCTCCCCTCGAGCGTGCGTGACTTTTCACCTACGCTGCTCTCTCAGCGTGCGTGACTTTTCACCTACGCTGCTCCCCTCGAGCGTGTGTGACTTTTTACCTATGCTGCTCCCTCAGCGTGTGTGCCTTTTCACCTACGCTGCTCCCTGTAGCGTGCGTGACTTTTCACCTACGCTGCTCTCTCAGCGTGCGTGACTTTTTACCTACGCTGCTCCCCTCGAGCGTGCGTGACTTTTCACCTACGCTGCTCCCTGTAGCGTGCGTGACTTTTCACCGACGCTGCTCTCTCAGCGTGCGTGACTTTTCACCTACGCTGCTCCCCTCGAGCATGCGTGACTTTTCACCTACGCTGCTCTCTCAGCGTGCGTGACTTTTCACCTACGCTGCTCCCCTCGAGCGTGCGTGACTTTTCACCTACGCTGCTCCCTCAGCGTACGTGACTTTTCACCTACGCTGCTCCCTGTAGTGTGCGTGACTATTCACCTACGCTGCTCTCTCAGTGTGCATGACTTTTCACCTACGCTGCTCCCCTTGAGTGTGCCTTGGTACGCAGACTTGAGTGTGCCTTGGTACGCAGACTTGAGTGTGCCTTGGTACGCAGACTTGAGCGAGCCTTGCGTGCATGCTTTTGTGCGTACGCAGCTTCCCTGCGTGCGTGCTTTTGCACGTATGCTGTCCCTTGACCCCTTGCTTAATCCATTGGCTCTTAGAGTTTTGGTTTTATATCTTTAAACTTGGCTCTTCTATAACCCTGTACTTTAATATGTTTGGAATGACTATTGTACATGGCATGGTGTGACAAGGAACTAGCATAACACGACAGTGACCCGTAGTGGTGAACTCCTGACATGACCAACCTGACATGATAGTGGCCCGTCGTGGCGCACTCCTGATAAGTACCCTGACATAATTTATCTTAATGCTGTTGCGACGACTACTTAACTTGACCTGTCTTGACACCGTGGGTAGTTCTTCCTTGCTTGCTTGTTAAAACCACTTGTCCTGTCTTGCATCATGTCTAGGATGGGACTCCTGAGTACCACGGTCAGGAGTACCTACTAAAATGGATTAAGGTTAATAACTAGAATAACACAGTAGTCATGAAGAGATGACACAGCTACAGGCAATCCCGTTACCTGGGCGCTCTTGGGATCTATATTCTGCCGTCGAGTAGGGCACATTTCCAGCACACCGTCGCGTGTTGCACCCTCTAAGTCATCTAAGGGTACATTTGTCTTTTGGGCGATGTACCCACCTGAATTCAACCCCTAATTTTCGACCTGGGTAACCTGGATGGTCTGCAGGGCTTGTGGCTGTGGAACAATCTCACTGCATCTTGTTAGTAATTAGGCCTGTGATAACCCTAGTTAGTTAAAGTAGTAAGCCGTAGGATCTGCTTGGCCGTGATTGATTGAATGAGGTATAACCAGTCTAGTCATGTCTTGATCCCATGCAAGATTGCTTCCTGTCTTGATTACTTACATTACTTATCTTGCCGATAAATGGTGGGAAACCAAGCTATGTTCAGATGAAGGGTTACAACCCCGGTCCTTGTTTGGTTTACGGGTTGTAACCTGGCTATCGGAATAGTTCCATGGTTATCCCGTCGTATATCATCATGACATGTTTTCGTAATTTTATTTTTAATATTAGATTTTCTGTGCTGATTGCTGGCTTTTGTTCTTATTTCGTGGCCCCCTTATGGCACTTGCTCTTTCTGGGGTTGACCCAGCTGGTTTTGTGTGGCCAGATTTCGGAGCAGCTCTCGAGGATCTACCAAGCTTCCAGCCCAATGGTGAACACTAGACGGAATCCGGGCCAAGAGTGGGTTTTCTATTTTGTTTCGCTCACTCTATTGTAAAAATTATTCATTTGAGGCGTTTAGCCGACGAGCACCTGTTAGCTCGAAGCACTTTTACTTACTGTCTGCCTACGGACTGTAAACATGATTGACAAATCCTAGGGTTGATCATGTATGACTAAACTCTTGCTAGTCCTAATATTTTGTAACGACTAGCTTCATGATCAGCTGAATATGTAATATTTGGGACGCCTTATTATTGTATATTTAATGATCATACATCTTGCGACTTTACTTACTTGTGGTGATTGAGACACTAGGCTTGTTCATGACCATAAGAGACTGTTGGCTTGTAGAAAACCCTCACATATCTAGACAGCCGTGACCGTATATCGAGGTGGTTTCTATTTTAATATACGTAGCTGGCTATGTCTGCCCCCGCTCTCCAGTATTCTGGTTCTGGGGCGTGACAAGTTTGGTTCTGCGAATGCAGCCAGTAATCTTCTTTATACACAAGGGACTAAACGTTTTGCTACCCCAAATGAAATAAAGAAGACTACTCCTTCTACTCCTTCTGATTTACGTGAATTGCTAATACAAAAGCGTAAAAATAGACAATCTCCCGTGACACTCCCCCAAGAAACTCATTACTGTGAGTGTCACCAGATTGTGATCAAATGTTGTTGTTCGGCTTCCAAACGGTCTGTTTTTGATCGATTGAATTTTAATGCGCCCCAACAACAAGCTGATGAGTTGTCATATGCGTCAGTCAACATGGCATCTCACACTAACAGAGGACGACGTCCTAGACGGAACACGTCCCAAACCCCAGGTCAACAACAATTCAACAGACTTCTTGATTCTTTTGAAGGAGTATATCAGAATACTCGATCAAGAAGACAAAGACAATTACAGATTTCTGATTCTGAAGCTGGGGGTACTCAATCTCTTGAGTCCGAAACTGATAGTGTTGATTCATACTTCTATACTAATCCTTCGGTATCTTCAAGAGAGGTTGAATCCTACGCTATTGGAGATGAACCAGAGACGTCATCTGTTAATACAGAACAACGTCTCACTGCCGTTGAGCAATCATTAAAAGACATGCTTAACATGATGCAAAGCATGCACCAGATAATAACGGCTCAGCAAACTGCTCAACCAGCAATTGTAACACCGGTTCAAGTAGCAGCACCAACTCAAGATAGCCAAGGGATTGATATACCTTTGAATATCCAAGAGCCTGTTGTTAACCAAAATTCTGTATCTCCAGATCCCATCATTCCAGAAGATGTACCATCTCCGGTGGGGATTACGGTACAACCAATAACTTTTCAATCAAATGTGCTTCCACAAACCAGCGAAGCCATTCAAGCAGTGCATGAGATCAAAGCACAGTTTGAAGTTTTGAAGCAAAAGGATCAACTCCAAAGGTTAGGGATTAAGCAACCTTATCCTTCTCATTGGAATGATGTACCCTTTCCACCGAAATTGAAGCCACAGTCAATGGTATTGTTTGATGGAAAGTCTTCTCCTAGTCAGTATATCAATTACTTTGATATTATGACTGTATATTTGCAAAAAAATGATGCTCTTCTCACTCGAGTATTCATTGGATGCTTGATGGGTTCAGCTTACGATTGGTATCGTAGTTTACCCGACAATTGCATTTCGTTTTTTGACGAATTTAAAGCAATGTTTCTCTCCCGTTTCTATGAAGGAGGCATGGACATGAACATGTCCTCCTTGATAGAAATCAAGCAAAAGGAGAAAGAAGATACTTGGACATTTATTGAACGTTTCCGACATACGACTCTAAAGATGCCCCCTGGTATGCCAGATTCAGCGCTGATTGATACATGTAAGATGAATCTGCGACCATCCATTGCTGTCTTTACGGGTTTCCAATTCACAGATTGGGCTTCATTTATCATAGCAGCAGTTTCTGCCGAGACCAATGGTAGGTTGGCTCGTGAACATGGGATGATTTTTTCCTCTGAGGATAAAGGAAAGAAAAGTAATCCTGGTAATAATTCTGGCAATCGTAATAGGAAAGGAAAAGATACTCATATGGTCAATCTTTCCAAGAATAAAACAACGCCGAATAATAAGGAATCTTCCAGGTCAAAAGAAGAATATTCTTTTGACGAAAGTGATATCCCAGGGATATTCCAATGTCTGGTGAAAAGTGGTAAACTCTATATTCCAGAGCCAAAGAAGCCTAATAAGGTGAATCTGACCGATAATCCCAAATATTGTATCTATCATAGATACATTAATCATCCTACCAGTGCTTGTTATGTTTTGAAGAAAAAAATCCAAGAGCTGATAAATGGTGGTGCTATCGCTCTAACCAATGATGACCATACGGTTACAACTAATATGGTTTCTCTTCAATTTGGAGATTTTTCTCCACAACAAGTACCAGATAGAATTGTCCCAATTCCGAAAGCGACAATAAAGATTGTGAATATCCCGCCTGCCAGGGAGGAAAATGAAGGATTGTTGCCTCTTACATTAAAGAATGGTGAAATTATGCGGGTACATCCTGACTTAGTACCTGAAATGGAAGATGAAGGTAAAACTTCAAAATCCAAGAAATGTAAGAAAGTCAAAACCTACAACATGATTTCTTATGTTATTCCAGATCCTGATGATTTGGATCATCTATGGGATGGCATTCCTTTGGAAGATAGACTGAGAGGATTGGACATATGTCCTCCAAGTCTGGCTCCTCCTGCCAAGCTCAAGCTTACTCATCAGCAGTGGCTAGCCATGAATAGTGTTCCCTTATACATGGCACAACAAGTCTCCGCTGCTTATGAAAAAGCTCCTACAGGGATTTTTCCTTGTATCCCGAATACTTTTCCTCCCGTAGCTACAGAGACGTTTATTCCTCATTCTTCTGTAGTTACAGAGATCTCATCTTCTTCCTCTATGGAACCACCTGTTGAAAGTCCACTGCCTACTCACTTGTACAGTCAACAATCTGTCCTTCTTATGAAGAAGATGGGTTATGACTTTCAAAAGGCAGAATGTTTGAATTATGATAAAGGAATACGACTTCCTTTACAAATTCAAAGTCAAAAATCCACTGTTGGATTGGGTTCTGAGGTTCCTCATAATAATCCTCACAAGAAGAAGACTAAGGAAAGGAAGATTAAATCATGCAATATGGTACTTCCTTCTTCTGAGTCTGAAGAAGAAACTTTTGCTGGTACAAGATCTGGAAAAGAGTACCACAAAGATTATGTGGGATCCTCTAAAGAAGCTGAGAATGTTGAAACACCATCAACTCAACCGTCTCTTGCTCCTGCTGTGGTTGAAAAGGGGAAACAGAAAGCGGTACGCTTAGACATCCCTTTGAAGTCTACTTCCAGTCAGGGGGCGGTGATGAAACCCTATAAATTTGATATTCTAGCCCAGTTAGCTAATACTTCGGCTAGACTATCTATCTTCGAGTTGCTTCGCCTTTCTAAAGAAAGTCGCGAAATTTTGAGTGAAGCTTTGCTGCAAGCTGACTCCTGCTTAGCTCAACTCAAGACTCCTGACAATATACCAGTATCATGCCCACAATGTCATAGTATGATGGAAGCGATTCCCAACATCACCTTTACACAAGAAGATATGTTGTTGAAGCATAACAAATGACAGGCCTTTGTGCTACACTGGGTATATTGAATCCATTGAAGTTTACAGAATTTACATTGATCCTGGGTCTTCCATTAGCATAATTCTTCAAAGTATGCTATGACCATTGAGGATTCCTACTAGTGATCTGACTTACACTAGTACTACGATCGTTGGCTTCAACTCTGGAAAGACTAAACCACTGGGGAAGATTCGTCTGAAGATTCAGATTGGTGATCATCGAACTATGGAAAAATTCTATGTTTTAACTCAGATGTATCCTACAATATTCTTCTTGGAAGACCGTGGTTACATGAGCATAACATCGTGCCTTCGACTCTCCACCAATGCTTCAAGTATGTGGATTCCCAAAGGGTTGTAAAGACTGAGTTTGCTGATATCAATCCTTTCAAGGGTGTCAAAGCCTATTTTTCCGACTCAAGGCTTTACAAACAAGATCATGTAAAAGAGATATCAGATATGGCTGAAGATCAATCATCTGCTGAAGATCAGTATATTAACAAAGATCCGCCAGAAGAGCAACCTTTGAATATCAAAGTTAAAGGGCGAATCCAACCCCAACCTGTCAACAATCAACCTTTGATGATCAAGGTTAAAGGAAGAACTCAAGCTTCATCTGAGGAATCAGTGAATCTTCCTGCTAAAAGCCAAGTTCAACCTCTTGTGATCAAGGTCAAAGGGCTTACTTTTCGTACGAATGATCCAGAACCTCCATTGATTGTCCATCTTGGCAAATCTACGCAGAAAATGGATGATAGTCCACTAGTGATGTCACGCCCCAGAACCAGAATACAGGAGAGCGGGGGCAGACATAGCCAGCTACGTATAATGAAATGGAATTCACGTCACTATACGATCACGGCTGTCTAGATATATGAGGGTTTAACTACAATCCATCAGTCTCTTATGGTCAAGAACAAGTCTATTGTCTCAATCACAAGCAAGTAGTAACAGTCACAAGATATTAGAGCATCAATATACAATAGTAAGGCGTCCGATACATTATATATTGGATGATCATGAAGCTAGTCGTACAAAATATCAGGACTAGCAAGAGTTTTAGTTAATACATGATCAACCATAGGATTTGTCAATCATGTTACAGCCCGTAGGCAGACAGTAAATAAAGGTGCAATACGAGCTAACACATGCTCGCTGGCAAAATGCCTCAAGCTAAACGCCTCAAAAGAATAATTTTATAAATAGAGTGGGAGGACAAAAGAAAACCCACTCGTTGCCCTGGTTACGCCTGGTGGTCACCATCGGACTGGAAGATAGGTGGATCCTCTGGTGCTGCTCCGATATCTGGCCACACAAAACCAGCTTGGTCAGACCCTAGAAAGAGCAAGTGCCACAAAGGAGGCTTCACTTAGGAACTAAAACCAGCATATCACAATAGAATATTGAAGATAATAAATAAAGAACTGATAATAATAGAGATAATAACGGTAAACTGAGTACGAGAAAACTATTCAAGTAGCCAGGTCACAACCCTTAAACCAAACAAGGACCGGGGTTACAGCCCTTCACCTGAATAGAAACCCGTCTCAAATACTATTGGTACAGTGAAGACAATAAACGAAGAGAGGACACAGAACTGCTCTGGAAGCCATGTTACAACCCTTAAACCAAACAAGGACAGGGGTTGTAACCCTTCGCCTGAACAGAACTGGACCCCTGATCTTTATTGCTAAGGCCAGTATAAATAATCATGGTATTAAGGTAACGTAAAACATGACGAACATGGCATGGGATTGCAATAAGACAATAAACGAAGAGAGGACACAGAACTGCTCCGGGAGCCAGGTTACAACCCTTAAACCAAACAAGGACCGGGGTTGTAACCCTTCGCCTGAACAGAACTGGACCCCCGATCGTTATTGTTAAGGCAAGCATCAATAATCATGTCATGTCACAATCTTGCACAGGATCAGGATAAGACTAAGCTGGAATAAACTATATCCAATCAATCACGGCCAATCAAGAGTACGGCTTGATACTTTTAACTAACTAGGGTTATCACAGGCCTAGTTACTAGCAAGATGCAATGAGATTATCCCAACAGCCGTAAGCCCTGCAGACCATCCGGTTATCCAGGTCGAATGCCCGTTTAGGAAGAATGCAACACATGACTGTGTGCTGGAAATGTGTCCTACTCGTCGGTAGGCTACAAGTCCACTGAATGCGCCCAGATAACGGGATTGCCTGTAGCTAGGAATCTCTTCATGACTACTGAATCATTCTAGTTAATTAGCCTTAGTCAATTTCAGTAGGTACCCCTGACCGTGGTACTCAGGGGTCCCCATCCTAGACACGATGCAAGACAGTACTAGTTTATTTGTACAAACACAATTACCCACGGTGTCCAAGTCTTTCATACTTGTCATGTCAGACTAGCTGTCGTAATAGCATGCCAAGATATATCATGTCAGTTTACTTGTCAAGAGTGCGCCACAGCGGGCCACTATCGTGTTCTATTCTTACAATATCATGAATGAGAGAAACTTGCATAAAATAACTAGTGACATATTCTTGATGCCAAGGAAAAGATCTACAACTTCTACGTTGGGAGTTGGGAGAAATTTGAGCCATAATTCAGTCAATTAGGACATATAACAGTTAGAAATAGCCAAAATAGGCATTATGCGGCCTATTTAGCGACACCATATACGGCCAACGGCGACATGCAGCCTATGCGGCTCAACTGCGACATCATATGCGGCCAACTGCGACATGCGGCCTATGCGGCTCAACTGCGACATCATATGCGGCCAACTGCGACATGCGGCCCATGCGGCTCAACTGTGACATCATATGCGGCCAACTGCGACATGCGGATCATGCGGCTCAACTGCGACATCATATACGGCCAACTGCGACATGCGGCTCATGCGGCTCATTTGCGACATCATATGCGGCCAACTGCGACATGCGGCTCATCTGCGACATCATATGCGGCCAACTGCGATATGTGCCTTATGCGGCTCATTCGCGACATCATATGCGACCAACTGCGACATGTGCCTTATGCGGCTCATTCGTGACATCATATGCGGCCAACTGCGATATGTACCTTATGCGGCTCATTCGCGACATCATATGCGGCCAACTGCGACATGTGGTTTATGCTGTAGATAAACATAGAAATGACCAAAAATTGCTTTTGGCCATAACTTCCTCATCCGAAGTCGAAATCAAGCGAAACAAAAGCCAAAACCGCATGAAATTGAATTCTCTACAACATAGAACCAATATTTTTCGAAAATAACTAAGTTTTAGAGATCAAAACTAAGAAAACCAAAAAGTTACAAACTTAGATCTACAAGAATCTATCCATCAAATCCAAAAATGTCAAGTTCTAAAGAGGCTTAGAATCAAGTAAGGAAAAGAATGGAACAATAAAACTTGAGATCCATCATGAAACAAGTTTGCACTTGCCTAGCTCTCTTTCCTGGTAGGTGGAAGAGTAAATGGTGGAGAAGAAGAAGATTAATGAAGAGAGAGAAAGGGGAATGGGTTAATAAAGGATAGTGGTGGTGGTAGGTAGGGGGTTTGGTTCACAACCGAACCAAGCCGAACCAATTCAAACCAAACCGAACCAAGATGAACCATGGCTAAGCAAATGAAAATACCCAATAAATTAAGCAAGGAGAATGCAATAAAAGATAAAATACGTACACGTATTCTAAAATACGTAATACGAACAACAGGCATTACAACTCTATCCACCTTAAAAGAATTCCGTCCTCAGAATTTAATTAAGAGGCTAGAAGGACAAGAACAAGCTATATTATTCATAGGCAAGCTATACTAATCAAGCAATCAAGTAATTATTCATGCAAGCAAGGAATCGAAGGCATAAGGTATAAGAAAGATATTATACCTCACGAGTCAAACAGGTCGGGATATCATGATCGGATATCATCCTCACGCTCCCACGTCGACTCACCCAAAGAGTAATGATCCCAAGCAACACAGACTAAACTAATAGTCTTGTTCTTGAGTATCTTCTCTCTCCGGTCCAATATAGACACGGGCCTCTCCTCATAAGAAAGGTTGGTACCAACAACCAATTCCGAATGATCCAGGATATGGCTCGGGTCTGGGATATACCGTCGCAGTTGGGATACATGGAACACGTCATGCACCTCATGTAGCGACGGCAGAAGAGCGAGACGATAGGACACATCACCTACTCGCTCCAGAATATCGAATGGCCCTATATACCTAGGACTAAGCCTTCCTCGTACGCCGAAACGAATGACGCCGCGGTTAGGCGAAATCCTCAGGAATACATGGTCGCCGACAGAAAACTCAAGAGGGCGTCGATGAGAATCAGCCTAATGACGCTGGCGATCTTGGGCAACTCGAAGATGATCTCTGACTCTTCTGACCACTTCAACGGTCTGAGCAATCATTTTCGGACCAAGCATCTTCCTCTCTCCAACATCGTCCCAGGCTAGCGGGGATCGACACTTCCTACCAAACAGTGCCTCGAACGGTGCCATCTGGATACTAGCCTAGAAACTGTTATTGTACGAGAACTCCACCAGGTGCACGTGATCTTCCCATGAACCACCGAAGTCGAGTGTACATGATCGCAACATATCTTCAAGAGTCTGGATCGTACGTTCCGACTGGCCATCTGTCTGCAGGTGATAAGCTGAACTGAACTGGAGGTGAGTTCCTAAAATTTTTTGTAAGCTACGCCAAAAGTACGACGTAAATCTTGAATCTGTCTGAAGTGATACTGACTGGTATACCGTACAATCTGACAATCTGCCGGAGATACATCTCCGCTAGCTAAGCCATTGACTGACCAACTCTGAACGGAAGAAAGTGTGCTACCTTCGTGAGTCTGTCTATAATAACCCAAATAGCGTCTCTGCCAGCCGGGGATCTAGGCAATCCAGTCACAAAATCTATGCTTATATGCTCCCATTTCCACTCGGGAATTGGCAATGGCTGAAGTAATCCAGCTGGTCTCTGATGTTCAGCCTTAACTTGTTGGCATACTAAACAACGAGAGACAAACCGGGCTATCTCCCTCTTCATGCCATTCCACCAAAAGTGCTGGCGGATATCACAGTACATCTTCGTGCCACCGGGATGAATGGAATACTGCAAACAGTAGGCCTCTGCCATGATCTCATGTCTGATATCTCCACTGGGTACACAAAGACGCTTACCATGTCGAAGTGTACCGTCTTTATGAATGCATAACTCTGGTCTTCGTCCTGCCTCATACTCTGCTGTGAGTCGCTGAAGCTTGGAATCTGCTGACTGCGCCATCCGGATCCTCTCGACTATAGTGGACTGAACTTGCATGCTGGCCATCAATGCCACACTGGAAGGGAGGACAACTTCTATTTCCATCTCTGAAGATCGGCTAACAGTTCTGGTTACGCTGTTAGAAAATAAACTCTGGCTCTCCTGCTCAATGCATCTGCAACAACGTTAGCCTTCCCTGGGTGATACTGCAGGTAGACATCATAATCCACTAGCAGCTCTAGCCATCTTCTCTGACGCATGTTAAGATCCTTCTGGGTGAAAACATACTTCAGGCTCTTGTGGTCGGTGAAGATCTCCACCCTATCTCCGTACAAGTAGTGCCTCCACAACTTAAGTGCAAACACTACCGCTGCCAGCTCCAAGTCATGAGTTGGGTAATTCCTCTCATGATCACGAAGTTGTCGTGGCGCATAAGCTATTACCTTCTCATGCTGCATCAGAACACATCCTAAACCTCTGTCCGAAGCATCACAATACACTGAGAATCCTCCGGTTCCATCTGGAAGCGTGAGAATAGGAGCCGTCATCAAGCCTCTCTTCAACCTCTCAAAAGAATCCTGGCATTCTGTAGTCCAAGCAAACTGTACATCCTTGCGGGTCAACTGGGTCAATGGCGCAGAAATTCGAGCAAAGTCTAAAACAAATCGCCGGTAGTAGCTGGCCAAGCCAAAAAAACTGTAAATTTCTGCCACTGTGCTAGGTACCGGCCACGTTTCAATGGCCACGATCTTCTGGAAATCCACTTCTACTCCTCCTCTGGTGATGATATGACCCAAGTACAAAATACGATCGAGCCAGAACTCGTATTTACTAAACTTGGCATATAACTGGTGCTCTCTGAGAATCTGGAGGACAACTCGGAGATGCTGTTCATGCTCTGCTTCACTCTTGCTATAGACCAGGATGTCATCTAGGAACACAATCACGAACTGATCCAAATAAGGCATGAAGATGCGATTCATGAGGTCCATGAATACAGCCGGCGCATTGGTTGCTCCAAATGGCATTACAAGGAACTCCCAATGCCCATACCTCGATCTGAATGCCGTCTTCGGGATGTCCTATTTTCTGACTCTGATATGGTGGTATCCTGACCGCAAGTCAATCTTCAAAAATACTGACGCCCCTTTGAGTTGATCAAACAAGTCATCTATCCACGGGAGAGGGTATCTGTTCTTGATTGTCACCGAGTTCAAGGTACGATAGTCTACACTTAATCTGGATGTACCATCCTTTTTTTACAAGAAGCATCGGGGCTCCCCAAGGCGATCCACTAGCACGAATGAATCTCTTGGTTCTGAGTTCTTCAATCATCTTGTACAATATCTTTAGCTCTGACGGCGCCATCTTGTAGACTCTTTCTGACACTAGGCTGTCCCGGGAATCAAGTCGATGGTAAACTCGATCTCTCGCTCTGGCGGCATCCCTGGAAGCTCTTCTGGAAAAACATCTGGAAACACTTCGACTATCCGAGGTAACTGTACTATTGCCACTGCCATCCGCAACATTGAAGAAGAAGATTCAACTTCGCCTCGGGAGAAAGAAAACTCCGGCTCGCCTGGAATTTTAAAAATAACCCTGCCAATGTGGCAGTCTATCCTAGCATACTGGTCCCTCAACCAATCCATCCCTAAGACCACATCATAATCGGCCATCGAAAACTCTATCAATCTAGCGGGAAATTCTCTACCACTAACTACGATCCGACACGAGGAAAACACTCTATCTACTCCCACAAGTCCATTACCAGTAAGTATATTGAGCCTCACTGATAATGACTCGGGCTCCAATCCTACCCGTGTCGCAAATCGTGCAGACATAAATGAATGCGAGCACCAGAATCAAATAATACTGAAGCTGGAAAGGTGTTGACGAGAATAGTACCTGTCACCACCTCACCTGGTGCTATTCCTTCTTCTCCTATGGTCAAAGCCAGCACTTGACCATGTCCTCTGGGTGCGGGTCCCCTCTGCTAAAAATTCCTCTGCCTGCTCTGGATCAGGGCTTGGGCTTAGGCATACTGCTGCGGTCTCTGCTGCAGGAATGCCTGGGCCTGCGTCGACAATGGCCTCGGGAACAGGTACTGCAGCTGCTGCTGCTGCTAGACTGGTGCTGGTCCTCTAACTGAAGGAGTAGAGAAAGCGGATGAACTCCTCCTGTTCGGGCAATTCCCAACCCTGTGGTCTGGGGCACCACAAACCAAGCACAAACCCTGTGCTCTGCGATACTCCGACACCATATACCCTAGCTTTTTGCAGTGTGAACATCCCACTATGGAAGACTGCTTCTGTTTCTGCTGCTGAGGGTACATCGGGGTGGAATGCTGAACCGACGTCACCGAGGTCGCTCGCCTCGGAGCTCCAATGGTCAAAGCCCTGGCTGCCGGGGCTGGTACTGATGACTGATTCATCTGCCCGTGAGATCGCTTCCGACCTCCGGTCCTATCCACGATCCTCTGGGAGGTACATTCATGCCTCCGGGCTGCTCTCAATACTGCATCAAAAGTCTGATGCTCAAACTGCTCCACCGCCAATAAAATCTCTAGGTGGAGCCCCTGCTGGAACCGCTGGGCTCTATCGAACTCGGTCGCCACCAAGGTGGGAGCAAACCGACTAAGCCTGGAGAACTCGGTCGCATATCCATCAACCGTCCTGCCCATCTGCTTCAGATTGGTGAACCTCGTCTGTAGATCAAACCGAGCTACAATATCAAAATACTTGGTCTGGAATCTCTCCCTGAATACTGCCCATGAAATAGGGGCCACTAATCCATCGGCCTGCGCTGCCCACTAGCTGCGGGCAAGATCCAATAACTGCAGGCGCACCACGGCCACCTTCTCGTTCTCTGGAGTCATGGCTGCTTATAGAATTACCTCTGTGTCCTGAAGTCATGCATCTGCAGCGATCGTATCTTCACTGCCGTCGAAGAAGGAAGTGTTCAAGCGCTTGAAGCTGTTGGCCGCACTATTGCCCTGATGACCTCCTCTGGTCAAAGCGTCTGCCACCGCCTGGTGCAAGGCATATCCGCGACGATCCTGGGAAGCTAATAGGGACCTGATGAGACCCACTAAAGTGTCATCATCAGGCCCTGCAGGCTGGACGGGCTGAACTGGTGGTTCTCCTTCGGTAGGCATGACTCTGGAGGCTACTCCTGAATGCTAGGCTTGATCCCCAGGTTGCTGCTGGTCCACGGGAGGTGCCCCGCCTTGCTGATCGACAGGTCCAGGAACAATGCCGCTGAAGAAGACGACATAGGGAACAATAAGAAAGGACCAGGACAGATCAACGATACAAGCATGTGATCAGGTCAAGGTTCTCAGGGATTTGAAGATACGAGTAGAGATCAAGGACGAATACTGATTGAGACTTCTATTCGGTAAACCCTCACATATCTTGATTTACAAGACCTGTATGGGCCACCACTAAAACCATGTCACGCCCCAGAACCCGAATACTGGAGAGCGGGGGCAGACATAGCCAGCTACGTATAATAAAATAGAATCCACGTCACTATACGGTCACGACTGTCTAGATATATGAGGGTTTAACTATAATACATCAGTCTCCTATGGTCAAGAACATGCCTATTGTCTCAATCACAAGCAAGTAGTAACAGTCACAAGATATTAGAGCATCAATATACAATAGTAAGGCGTCCCATACATTACATATTGGATGATCATGAAGCTAGTCGTACAAAATGTCAGGACTAGCAAGATTTTTAGTCAATACATGATCAACCCTAGGATTTGTCAATCATGTTACAGCCCGTAGGCAGACAGTAAATAAAGGTGCAATACGAGCTAACACATGCTCGCCGGCTAAATGCCTCAAATGAATAATTTTACAAATAGAGTGGGAGGACAAAAGAAAACCCACTCGTTGCCCTGGTTACGCCTGGTGGTCACCATCGGGCTGGAAGACAGGTGGATCCTATGGTGCTGCTCCGATATCTGGCCACACAAAACCAGTTGGGTCAGACCCCAGAAAGAGCAAGTGCCACAAAGGAGGCTTCACTTAGGAACTAAAACCAGCATATCATAATAGCATATTAAAGATAATAAATAAAGAACTGATAATAATAGAGATAATAACAGTAAACTGAGTACGAAGAAACTATTCAAGTAGCCAGGTCACAACCCTTAAACCAAATAAGGACCGGGGTTGCAGCCCTTCACCTGAATAGAAACCCGTCTCAAATACTATTGGTATAGTAAAGAAGAGAGGACATAGAACTGCTCCGAGAGCTACTTACAACCCTTAAACCAAACAAGGACCGGGGTTGTAACCCTTCGCCTGAATAGAACTGGACCCCTGATCTTTATTGCTAAGGCTAATTTAAATAATCATGGTATTAAGGTAAGGTAAAACATGACGAACATGGCATGGGGTTGCAATAAGACAATAAACGAAGAGAGGACACAGAATTGCTCCGGGAGCCAGGTTACAACCCTTAAACCAAACAAGGACCGGGGTTGTAACCCTTCGCCTGAGCAGAACTGGACCCCCGATCGTTATTGTTAAGGCAAGCATCAATAATCATGTCATGTCACAATCTTGCACAAGATCAGGATAAGACTAAGCTGGAATAAACTATATCCAATCAATCACGGCCAATCAAGAGTACGGCTTGATACTTTTAACTAACTAGGGTTATCACAGGCCTAGTTACTAGCAAGATGCAATGAGATTATCCCAACAGCCACAACCCCTACAGACCATCCGGTTATCCAGGTCGAATGTCCGTTTAGGAAGAATGCAACACATGACTGTGTGTTGGAAATGTGCCCTACTCTTCGGTAGGCTACAAGTACACTGAATGCGCCCAGATAACGGGATTACCTGTAGCTGGGAATCTCTTCATGACTACTGAATTATTCTAGTTAATTAGCCTTAGTCAATTTCAGTAGGTACCCCTGACCGTGGTACTCAGGGGTCCCCATCCTAGACATGATGCAAGACAGTACTAGTTTATTTGTACAAACACAATCGCCCACGGTGTCCAAGTCTTTTATACTTGTCATGTCAGGCTACCTGTCGTAACAGCATGCCGAGATATATCATATCAGTTTACTTGTCAAGAGTGCGCCACAGCGGGCCACTATCGTGTTCTATTCTTACAATATCATGAATGAGAGAAACTTGCATAAAATAACTAGTGACATATTCTTGATGCCAAGAAAAAGATCTACAACTTCCACGTCGGGAGTTGGGAGAAATTTGAGCCATAATTCAATCAATTAGGACATATAACAGTTAGAAATAGCCAAAATAGGTATTATGCGGCCTATTTAGCGACACCATATGCGGCCAACGGCGACATGCAGCCTATGCGGCTCAACTGCGATATCATATGCGGCCAACTGCGACATGCGGCCTATGCGGCTCAACTGTGACATCATATGCGGCCAACTGCGACATGCGGCTCATGTAGCTCAACTGCGACATCATATGCGGCCAACTGCGACATGCGGATTATGCGGCTCAACTGCGATATCATATGCGGCCAACTGCGACATGCGGCTCATGCGACTCATTTACGACATCATATGCGGCCAACTGCGACATGCGGCTCATCTGCGACATCATATGCGGCAAACTGCGACATGTGCCTTATGCGGCTCATTCGCGATATCTTATGCGGCCAACTGCGACATGTGCCTTATGCGGCTCATTCGCGACATCATATGCGGCCAACTGCGACATGTGCCTTATGCGGCTCATTCGCGACATCATATGCGGCCAACTGCGACATGTGGTTCATGCTGCAGATGAACATAGAAATGACCAAAAATTGCTTTTGGCCAACTGCGACATGTGCCTTATGCGGCTCATTCGCGACATCATAAGAAAAATTCTTTTCCTCCTCATGTCGATGTTGGACCTTATGCTCAAAGGTTTCTAACATCTTCTCCCTATCTTCTTCCTGTAGCCGCTTCATCGCAAGCTTGTGTAACTTATAGACGTCATAAAGAATCTTATTTCGTGGTTCCGTCTGATAAAAAAATAAGCGTCAAATTTTGTTTGACCTGCCTAGAAATATCCCTGTTGCTCAGACAGATGATTTGAGAGATAAAGATAAAGTAAGAATCAGAATTGACATATATAGTCAACAATTTCTCAAGATTATCCAGAACATGGGATATGATTTGAAGACTATGCAAGGTCCCAATCAAGGCAAAGGTAGACAACTACCATTATGTGGTGATCCATTTTACCAGAAAACTCGTCATGGATTGGGATATGATCCGTCCTACATGTTTAATGACGATATACAAGAAGAATTCTTTTCTAACTCTTCACAATCATCAGATTCGAAAGATATCTAATTTATCGAATCTGATACATCTCACCCCTCATATGTTAGAAGAGACTATTATGATGAATCTGAACAAATATTCTCAGTAAATATGGTTCAAACTGATGGTGAATCTGAACCATTTGAGAACGATCCTTGGGCTCAACAGATGGACACTCAATGGGAACTTCGTTTTGAACAACGACAACCACCTACAGAGGACGAAATTGTCCAGATTGACGTTGGAGATGGAACTACGCCCAAACCAATATTCATCAGTAAAAATCTTTCCGAAGATGAAAAGGAAGAATTGATAAAATTGATCAAAGAATATATTGATATTTTTGCATGGAGTTATGAGGATATGCCAGGTCTAGATCCTAAAATTGCTACTCATAAACTCAATATTCTTCCTAATGCTAAGCCTGTAAAACAACAGCAATGGCATTTTCGACCTAATATGATGGATACAATCGAAGCAGAAGTCAAAAAGCTGATCACGTGTGGCTTTGTTCGTGAAGAACAACACCCCGATTGGGTTTCCAACATTGTTCCTTATGAAGAAGAATGAAAAAGTCTGAGTTTGCATAGATTTTCGAGATCTTAATGCAGCTTGTCCAAAAGACGAATTTCCACTTCCAATTAGTGATGTCATGATAGACAATACATGTGGTTTTGAACGAATATCTTTCATGGACGAATTCTCAGGATATAATCAAATTAAGATACATCCAGAAGATGAGAAGCATACTGCTTTTCGTACACCCCTTGGGGTTTACTGTTATACGGTGATGCCGTTTGGTCTTAAAAATGCCGGTGCCACGTATCAACGGGCCATAAGCAACATCTTTCAAGAACATCTACGAAAGACAGTAGAATATTATGTAGATGACATTGTTGTTAAGAGTCGATCAAAAGATGATCACATTCAAGACTTGAAGTAAGGAAAAATACATGGAAAATAAAATGTGTTTGGCGGGCGAAGTGAAGACGATCGAAGTACAATTATCCTCGAGAAAATAGTGACGATCATGGCCACGGCTAGAACACCTGCGAAAGATAAAAACACACACCTGACGAGATAACCAGGTCCTCAGAGGGACGTAACAAGATACATCAACATGCCATATAATACTGAATATAAAATATGCCACAATCAAAGAAAGTGACAAGACATAATTAAGGTAAACTAACCAACTAAAGTGAACATGCAGTGAGAACAAACCTTTCATCGCATGAGCCCTGGTTGTAATGGGATCTGGTATAGTCCCCACTTGGGCACCAGTGACCGAGAGCATGACGTTGAAAAACGATAGTGGCCAACCTGAGAGGCTCATACCCGTATCTTCAGCTGATCTTCCGGGTTATAAGGGAAGTGCAATAGAAGCCCATACGACAAGGAATGTTCTCCCCACCCAATGTACATGTCAAGTCGTATCCACGACCATGTATCTCTACTAACTGCTGAGTCTCATAACACGCCTTTATTAGCAATTAGCCCTAACGCATGCACATGGGGGATCAGCCCACACACAAAAACCTCTACATGCTACTCATCTCACACATCCTCGTGATACAACTGTGTCAAGGTATATGCAATTCTCTACAACGGTAGTCCCTTAACTCTAGGTCCATATGCAACCAAAGGATAAATAACAAAGTACATCTAATATCACTGAGCAGGCAGTAAATCAAGAACTGTAAATAAATGAACAGTGATATGTAATAAAATGCAACTAAAAAAAAACAGTATAATGGCAAGGTATCTTGCCTGTTATGTCGCCTGGTGGTGTGATGTTCAGAAAGACACGATTGTCCAATAGCCGGGATCGTTGTATAGAGGTCCGAAATTGCGTGAAGATAAGAACGAAGGATCAGTCGTGATCAAGAAAAAGATTTGGGAGGAAAATATTTATGATGTTGAAACTATATTTTGTTATCCCAAAATATCTGTAAGTAGCTATATATATAAAAATCGTTTTAGGTTAACTAAAATTTCTAATAAAAATATTTTATATAAATACTTGAAAACGTATATAATAGGAAGAAAACATAACCTTGTTCATATACATATTTTTGGAAAAAATTCATATTTAAATACAGTAAAAATAATAATAATTTAGTAATACTTTTAGGGCTATTTGTTCAAAAGAATTTTGAAAATAATATTTATCAAATTTATTTAAATAAGCAGGATCATTTTTAATAATAAAAATCACAATCATAACAAAAGTATTTAAAATAATATTAATGATGTAATAATAACAATAATAATAATATAATAATAATACTAATAAAAATAATAACAGTAATAGTATTAATAATAATGATAATAATAATAATAATGATTACAATATTACTAATAACTGTAATAATAATAATAATAAACTTAATAATAATAATAATAATAATAATAATATAAACTTAATAAAATTCTTTTAAAACAAAACCCATTTTCCAATCACTTTTCCCAATTATTACAGTAGAGAGAGTGAGAGAGGGAGTTCGGGAGAAGTGCTCACCGGAGGAGGGGCGCCCGGCGCCGGGATTTGGACGAAGATCGGTGAGGCGCAGTTCGGAAAGCACGCGTGCGGCTGATGGAGGCGGCGCTAGCCCCCGGGCACAGGTGGAGGCACTCCCACGGGGCAACGGTGGCGGTCTGGATCTGAGGCGGATGGGCGCGCCGCTTGCGATGAGTTGGCCGGAGCATGGCCATCTGGGAAGAGGCGGTGGTCTCCCAGCGCGCGGAGAGGCGCGCTCGCGGCTCGGAAGCTCGGCGGCAAATCCGCGACGGCGCGGCGAGGTGACCGAGCGAGGATGGTGGTAGACGAGGCGATGGAAAAGGGGCGGCGTCGGATCTTGACGAGGCGGCGAGGCCCAGCGGCGACGACGCTCGGGCGGTAGGCGGTGTCGGGACTGGAAGCCGGCGTGCGGAGGATCGGCCGCACCTGGAGGAGCCGGGTCCGACATCGGGGCAGAAAAAGGAGGAGATCAGAGGATGTGGTTGCCGAGCGGCCACGTGCTCGCGGGGACCGCGGCGGAGGTGAGTAAATTTTTGGGTTTGGCTGTTCTTTTTTTTTGGTGGCGGCGACCAGGGGATGGTCGATCGATTTTGGGAGACGACGGTGGTGAGGATGGTGGTTGTTCGGCTGGTTTTGGTGGTGGTTGTGATGATGAACGGGGACACGATTTTTGTGGTATTGGAGTGGCGATGGACGTGGTAAAGATGATGACAGCGACGGCGGGATTCGGGGAGACGAGGATGGTGATGGCAGAACCGTCGTGTCCTGCGAGACACAGACGGGGTATCCGGGATTGTTGGATACGGAACAAAATATTGTATTTGTATGGAAAAATATAGTGGAGGAGATGAGGCACAGACACGATGCACTTGTGGATGCCAAATTTCTGGAGGAGTACCGCTCCTTTTATAGGAGGTGAGAATTCTCAGTTAGATAGGAATTGGGAGTATCTAAATTCCCAATAGATAATTCATCATGTAATTAAATAGATTTAAAGCCAATTCAAATCAAATCCAAATCTAAATTAATTCTATACTTAATTTAAAATATTTAAATAGAGTCAATAAAATCTTTTGCGATTTAATTTACCATTTTTAATCAAATATTGAATAGAACAAGATTCCAAATATCTTTTTAATAAATATTAAAATATAATATTAATTAATTTGAAAAATCAAGGTAAATACTTAAATCATAGCAAAATAAACAAATCTCCTATTTCGCAAATATTCAAAATATATTTTATATAAACCAAAATTTTCCAAATCAATATTTATTTTTAAATGACGAATAAAATAACTCTTTTTGAAATTAAAATATTTTTCCTATGTACTTTTCCTATAAAATAAAATTTATAAAAAATATTTTTCTAAATATGTACCTCGACGCAAATTCGCACTCGTCGAGAAATTACGAAACGCAATTCTCGCCCGCTACGCAAATACAAAAATGCGATTTGTATGCGTTGTGTAGATACGGAGTACAAAAATAAATACAAACATATATTTTAAATAAAAAAATTGTAGTAGAAAATTAGGGGACTTACATCCTACCCAACTTAAAAGAATTTCGTCCTCGAAATTTAGGAAAAATTAGGATAGGTAGGGTGAAGGAGATAGAAGCAGTATAATCGATAAGAATTTGATTCATATTTGAACAAAAAGGCAATCAATGAGAATGAAACGACATTTCAATGGGAATATGTCATTCGATCGACTAAAAATTTCGATGGTTTTAGATTTCGATCATGACAATCAATCAACGACTAAGTTAGGTCAACCTTAACATTAACCAAAAAAAGTAACCTCATAAGTAGGTAATAATTTCCTTAATCCTTGATATCGTCAATATTCATGAAATCTCTCTTATCATAAATCGTTCTTTCCAAAAAAAAATTTCCGTTCCACGTCCCCTTAAACAAAAACAATATGATTCTAAATGTACTCTAATTTTCCTCTATCTCGTCACAAAATTTCAAAAAATCTCAATTTTTGAATTCCATAATCTCCATTATACTAGCTTACTTATGCATATCTTTCCAAGCTATATTGTCCTCTACAAAATTTCAACCTTCAACCAATTTGGCCCAAGTAACAGTTAAAATCTTCTTACTACAAATTGTATTGTTGGTCAATACACGATGCATCCATAGGTATCAAAAATCCGTCTTCAATGATAAATCTCGAAAACTAACAGTATACCTTCATAACTCAATCTTCTATCATCAAAATTGAAAATTTCTAAAATACTTATTAGTCTCTCTCCCAAAATTTTGAATTTAACAATCTCATCTTCTTGATGATAGAAATGTAACTCATCTTAACTTCATATTCATAATCATCTTAGAACTTTTTTTTAAAATGTAAAGTTTCTTTCTTCAACAATTTGTTATCCTTGAAAATATCGTCATAACATTATACGTCATCGAAGGCAATGTCAACATTTTTATTAAAATTTGCATCCATAAATTTAGTGTATAAATTTGGTTCTTAAACAACCAACACTCTAGAAGATTCTTCACTCGATACTTATTTACCTCAAAACAAGCTTTTAAATTTTGAGAAGTCTATTCCCTCTTGAGTGTTTCATCAAAACACCGTATATCATTCCTTACTTCATATATTCGGATTTATTGCACATTTCCATTTATATCCCACTTGTAGCTCATAATCTCGTAATTACCAACTACATTATTTATCCATGTTGTGGGGTTCTCCAATCTAGCTTCTACTAACTCAAGATTGTCATGATCAAATTTTATTTCGAATAAGGGAATCATACAAGGAACAAGGTGGCGTAAACAATAGAGAAATCATAGTAAAGTATGAGAAAGAAATTTAATTGGAAGAGAGAAAAGTAAGTGTTGCTAATATTGCATGAAGAGTAAAAGGTGTTATGGGTCTAAGTAAATCAAGATAATACAAAAAATAAAATGACAAGGGTTAAGCGGTCAAGATAAAAACACAACGTTAAGCATTTAAAGGATTTAGTAGATCACAGTCAGTATCGGGTCAAAAGACTTGAGTCAAGATTTGACCTCCAAAATAAATAGTCAAAAGCATATCGGTACCATGGTATAGGTTATAGTTGAGTCTTTATGGCCCGAAAGTCGTACCATAAAAATAGAGTACAAGGGGACGTGTTTTAGTGGAACATGATATACCTACATGAAGGTGGGCTCGTCTAGGTTTTGCATATGAAATTGGTTGGAAGAAAAAGTCTAGTGTTGTGCTCCAATTATCAAAATCACGATAGTGAACGCCAATTGATCAAAAATAGAAAGTGGATTTTCATAAGGTACTAATTAATGCACAAAAATAAAAGGTTAAAGCACAAAATAAAGATAATTAGGAATCTCGTAGGTCAAGGCTAAATAAGCTGGAGAGACAATTTCTAGAAAAAGTTCATAGATAAGGGTATGGTCAAGGGGATGGTTCTAATCATTTCTAGTTTCAAACAATTAGATGGTCATGAATAATGATCTAGATTTGAGAGAAGATCAAGTAAGTCAAAGATATGTTCATCAGTTTGGTCGATGACTAACTATACTTGTGTATATGCAATATCATAGTCATAGGTGGCATGGCAATCTAATATGGAATACTTCTATCTCACTAGGGTGACCTTACTTGCTTCTTGGTTCCCTACCAATATATGATCTATTCTAAAGTTTCATGTTCCTCAAAAGTTTCTCAATAAAAATTTTAAAATACTTCGCCAAAATTTCAATTATCTTAGACTGTCAACTTAAATCACAATTTTAAATCTCTAGTCAATCTCGAAACAACCCTTGTATATCGTAACTTGAATGATAACCCCTTTTTTCATATCTTAAACTCAACATTTATCCGTCGAAATTCATACTACAAAATAGAATATTTAAATAACTCCCAAATTTATATATCTTTCAAATGTGTCTATCTAGATTCCAATAAGTCACAACTACTCTTCAAAAGTAATTCTCCCTTTTTCCAAAATCTAAATATCCATAATCAAGGTTTTAAACTCGAAATCAAAATAACTTTATAAATCATAAATCATATGAGCAAATTTTAAATATTTAAACTTTCCTTCGAAGTTGATTTTATATCTTCCAAAATATTTCAAAAAAAATTTTTTACCATTATCTCTTCAAGCTCAAAATTAAATACTTATAATTCGTAAATCGTAGAATCAATTTAAAACCTCAAGCTTTCTAATAAACCGTAAATCACAAACCCTTCATATTCTTTCCAAAATCATAACTTATAATTTAAAAAACTTTAATAAATTCGAGATAAACTTTAACATATTCAATCCCAACTTGAACTAAATCGTAATCATGGGTCACAATTTAAAGATGTTACTCAATTCGGTTTCATATCCCAAATAAATCATAAACTATTTCGTTATTTCCAAAAATCATAATTCATAAAATTGTTTTTTGTCCTCTTGTGTATACCACCTTGTAATGGCAAAATAAAATTCCAACTATCCATTGAAGGCAGTAATATGCTACTACCCAACTTGAAATTAACTAATCCTTAAAATCATACTTTCTAGAGAAATAAATTCCTTTATAACTCAAATAAAATTCCAATGCATATTAATTGCCAAATGCAATCCATCTAGCCATGTGTTTAACCTATGGGCATATACTAGTTTAGTCATCTTACTAAACACGAACTAATAATTTACGGTAGAAGGAGTCAAGCAAGATGCAAATCAAGGAGGTCGAACGAGAGTTCGGAATTTGAAGTCAAGAAAGGATGTCAAGTAGGTGGATGAGATTCTAAACTCTAATCCTATACTGCAGGCCTGTTCGTTACAGTCATGTAACCGAAACGGCAAACTTGACCTGCATGGGCCACCACAAAAGCATGTAACGCCCCAGTCCAAAAATATATAGGACTAAAAATGTAATCATGCCAGCTGTATACATACGAAGTATATGGACCCTCGTATATATACATAAGTTGTAAAATGCAGTAACCAAGGTACTAAATCTCATCCACAAAGATAAATATGATATAAAAGTAACTTTGAATTTGTCATGTATAAAATCATTGGACGGAGACAAATCTACTACCAACAAGTAAGAAAAAGTACATGGAAAATAAAATATGTTTGGCGGGCGAAGCGAAGACGATCAAAGTGCAATCATCCTCGAGAAAATAGTGACGATCATGGCCACCGCTAGAACACATGCGAAAGACAAGAACACATACCTGGCGAGATAACCAGGTCCTCAGAGGGACGTAACAAGATACATCAATATGCCATATAATACTGAATATAAAATATGCCACAATCAAAGAAAGTGATAAGACATAATTAAGGTAAACTAACCAACTAAAGTGAACATACAATGAGAACAAACCTTTCATCACATGAGCCCTGGCTGTAATAGGATCTGGTATAGTCCCCACTTGGGCACCAGTGACCGAGAGCATGATGTTGAAAAATGACAGTGGCCAACCTGAGAGGCTCATACCCGTATCTCCAGTGGAGCTTCCGGGTTATAAGGGAAGTGCAATAGAAGCCCATACGACAAGGAATGTTCTTCCCACCCAATGTACCTGTTAAGTCACATCCACGACCATGTATCTCTACTAACTGCTAAGTCTCCTAACACGCCTTTATTAGCAGTTAGCCCTAACGCATGCACATGGGGGATCAACCCACACACAAGAATCTCTACATGTTACTCATCTCACACATCCTCGTGATACAACTGTGTCAAGGTATATGCAATACTCTACAACGGTAGTCCCTTAACTCTAGGTCCATATGCAACCAAAGGATAAATAACAATGTACATCTAATATCACTGAGCAGGCAGTAAATCAAGAACTGGAAATAAATGAATAGTGATATGTAATAAAATGCAACTAAAAATTAATGGCAAAGTATCTTGCCTGTTATGTCGCATGGTGTGGTGTGATGTTCAGAAAGACACGATTGTCCAATAGCCGGGATCGTTGTATAGAGGTCCGAAATTGCGTGAAGATAAGAACGAAGGATCAGTCGTGATCAAGAAAAAGATTTGGGAAGAAAATATCTATGATGTTGAAACTATATTTTGTTATCCCAAAATATCTGTAGGTAGCTATATATATATAAATCGTTTTAGGTTAACAACTAAAATTTCTAATAAAAATATTTTATATAAAAACTTGAAAACGTACATAATAGGAAGAAAACATAACCTTGTTCATATACATATTTTTGGAAAAAAATCATATTTAAATACAGAAAAAATAATAATAATTTAGTAATACTTTTAGGGCTATTTGTTCAAAAGAATTTTGAAAATAATATTTATCAAATTTATTTAAATAAACAGGATCATTTTTAAAAATAAAAATCACAATCATAACAAAAGTATTTAAAATAATATTAATGATGCAATAATAACATTAATAATAATATAATAATAATACTAATAAAAATAATAACAGTAATAGTATTAATAATAATGATAATAATAATAATAATTATAATAATATTACTAATAACTGTAATAATAATAATAATAATAAACTTAATAATAATAATAATGATATAAACTTAATAAAATTCTTTTAAAACAAAACCCATTTTCCAATCACTTCCCCCAATTATTACAGTAGAGAGAGTGAGAGAGGGAGTTCGGGAGAAGTGCTCACCGGCGGAGGGGCGCCCGGCGCCGGGATTTGGACGGAGATCGGTGAGGCACAGTTCGGAAAGCACGCGTGCGGCTGATGGAGGCGGCGCTAGCCCCCGGGCGCAGGTGGAGGCGCTCCCACGGGGCAGCGACGGCGGTCTGGATCTGAGGCAGATGAGCGCGCCGCCTGCGACGAGTTGGCCGGAGCGCGGCCATCTGGGAAGTGGCGGTGGTCTCCCAACGTGCGAAGAGGCGCGCCCGCGGCTCTGGAGCTCGACGGCAAATCCGCGGCGGCGCGGCGAGGTGACCGAGCGAGGATGGTGGTAGACGAGGCGGTAGGAAAGGGGCGGCATCGGATCTTGACAAGGCGGCGAGGCCCAGCGACGACGACGCTCGGGCGATAGACAGTGTCGGGGCTGAAAGCCGGCGTACGGAGGATCGGCCGCACCTGGAGGAGCCGGGTCCGACATCGGGGCAGAAAAATAAGGAGATCGGAGGATGTGGTTGCTGTGCGGCCACGTGCTCGCGGGGACCACGGCGGAGGTGAGTAAATGTTTGGGTTTGGCTGTTCTATTTTGGGTGGCAGCGACCAGGGAATGGTCGGCCGATTTTGGGAGACGACGGTGGTGAGGATGGTGGTTGTTCGGCTGGTTTTGGTGGTGGTTGTGATGATGAACGGGGACACAGACACGGGGACACGATTTTTGTGGTATTGGAGTAGCGATGGACGTGGTGAAGATGATGACGGCGACGATGAGATTCGGGGAGACGAGGATGGTGATGGCAGAACCGTCGTGTCCTGCGAGACACGGACGGGGTATCCGGGATTGTCGGATACGGAACAAAATATTGTATTTGTATGGAAAAATATAGTAGAGGAGATGAGGCACAGACACGATGCACTTGTGGATGCCAAATTTCTAGAGGCGTACCTCTCCTTTTATAGGAGATGGGAATTTCCAGTTGGATAGGAATTGGGAGTATTTAAATCCCCAATAGATAATTCATTATGTAATTAAATAGATTTAAAGCCAATTCAAATCAAATCTAAATCCAAACTAATTCTATACTTAATTTAAAATAGTTTAAATAGAGTCAATAAAATCTTTTGCGATTTAATTTACCATATTTAATCAAATATTGAATAGAACAAGATTCCAAATATCTTTTTCATAAATATTAAAATATAATATAAATTAATTTCGAAAATCAAGGTAAATACTTAAATCATAGCAAAATAAACAAATCTCCTATTTCGCAAATATTCAAAATATATTTTATATAAACCAAAATTTTCCAAATCAAAATTTATTTTTAAATGATGAATAAAATAACTCTTTTTGAAATTAAAATATTTATCCTATGTACTTTTTCTATAAAATAAAATTTATAAAAAATGTTTTTCTAAATATGTACCTCGACGCAAATTCGCACTCATCGAGAAATTACGAAACGCAATTCTCGCACGCTACGCAAATACAAAAATACGAATTTGTATGCGTCGTGTAGATACGGAGTACAAAAATAAATACAAACATATATTTTAAATAAAAAATCATAGTAGAAAATTAGGGGGCTTACACAATGAGCCATGCTCTAACAATGTAGCAGAATATAATATTTTACTGATTGGTCTCCAAGTCGTAAAACAATTGGATATTGAATTCCTGGAAGTCTATGGAGACTCTCAACTGATTGTTAATCAGGTTAGAGGGACTTATGAAGTCAGAAATCCTGATCTCATCCCTTATCATCAAGTGGTAGTCGAATTGGTCCTTTCATTCAAAAGATTCTTCATTAAATTCGCACCACGTTCTCAGAATGTGGAGGCTGATGCTCTTGCTAGCCTAGCTGCAGACTTTGTTGTTCCAATCCAAAGACAAAATACAATTACTTTGTTGGACCGAGATTTATTCTGTGTCAAGAATAATTTGTGTATTGAACAGAGTTATACTACAGAATCAAGCTCTCAGCAAAGGGATTGGAGAACTCCATTTATTGATTATACGGTTCATGGGATTTTATCTAAAGATCCAAAAGAAGCTGCATCAATTAAAAGACGATCATTTCGATTCTATTATGATTCATCTTTACATATGTTATATCGTCGTTCATACGATGGACTCTTGCTGCGCTGTCTCTCAGAAAGTGAAGCCAAACAGATGCTCCGTGAGGCTCATGATGGTGTCTGTGGTGCCCATCAACCGGGTCCGAAATTACAGGACCGCATTCGAAGAATGGGGTACTATTGGCCTTCCATGATAGCAGATGCTGTGGATTACACCAGAAGGTGTAAAGTATGTCAGATTCATGCTGATTTTATTCACCAACCTTTTGAATTTCTACATCCTATAGCAGCTTCTTGGCCCTTTGAAGCTTGGGGTATGGATGTCATTGGTCCTATTAACCCTTCTTCTGTTAAAGGACATCGGTTCATATTAGCTATAACAAATTACTTTTCTAAGTGGGCAGAAGCAGTTCCCCTTGCTGAAGTGAAGACATATAATATGATCAGCTTCATCAAACATCATGTCATTTATCGCTTCAGGATTCCTCGACGAATAATTCATGATAATGGTCCACAATTTGCCAGTCAGGCATTTTATCGGTTCTGTGATAAGAATCGAATTCAAAATTTGGCTTCTACGGCTTATATTCCAGCTGCTAATGGTTTACCTGAAGCCTTCAATAAGACGATCATTAAACTTTTCAAAAAGTTCATCTCTTCTAATAAATGTGATTGGAATGAGAAACTTGGAGAATGTTTATGGGCTTATCGAACAACAGTCCGAACTCCTACTGGTTTTACACCATTTTTATAGGTTTATGGATGTGAGGCTGTTCTTCCCTTGGAAATCCAGATTCCATCTCCACGAATAGCTATTGCTAATGAGCTAACTATAGAAAACAATGACCGCTTACGACTCCAAGAACTTGAAGGATTGGACGAGAAGCGTCTCTAAGCACAACAGCATATTGAGCTATATCAAGCCCATATATCTCGAACTTTCAATCGTAAAGTTAAAGAGAGGGTATTCAAGATTGGCGAGTTGATATTAGCCGTTCGAAGACCGATGATTATGACTCACAAAAGCAAAGGAAAATTCCAAGCGAAATGGGAAGGTCCTTATGTAATTGAAACCATGTTTTCTAATGGTGCCTATCGGTTATCAAAGCCCAATGGAGATCTACTCATGATGCCGATCAATGGCAAATTTCTTAAGAAGTACGATGTATAAAAAATTCTTTTACTATTATTTTTGTTCTGAATAAAGGATTAAGGATGAGGACCACTGCCTTCCTTAATGAATACATAGTCAGCCAATACTTCGAAGGCATCGTTGCCTGAGTTCATAAAAAACCTGCAAGCAGCCATCCTCAGCGCTTCTTCTTCAGGAGTTTTCCCTGGCTCTACTAAGAAAGCAAAGATGTCTTGTGGTGGCTTGAGAGTAGAATAACTTTCGCCTACTTCGGTTGGGCCTGATACAGTTAGCTCAACGGGGTGCGTCTCGATGACGTCCTCAACCTTCTTGGAGACTTCATTCTTTTGCTGCACGTCCATGGAAGACATTTCCAATAGAAGAGTGGAAATAAGAATGAAATATTACACAGAGTTCTCACCTATTTATAGGAGAGATCTACTAATGAACCAGTCTTTCAAAAACAACTGTTCCTTCCCGAAAAGGCTTGTCCGTTCATTATATCAGATTCATCCATTTAATTATGGAATTGAATTAACCTTTTTTCTTTTCCCAAAAGATATGTCGGTTCATTCATTAATATTGGCATATATCCTCAAATGACATCTGTCTTCTTAATCCCCAGCTACCAAAGTTTGGTTAAGCTGATTACTAGTCTTTTCGGAGAGAAATTTTGATCTTCTATCTTACCAGTTGGTATAGAAAGTTGGATTTATTATTTATCACGTTTCTATAACCTCTGAATAAATATTAAATTTGTTTGTATTTCCTATCTATCATGTCCATTTGACCTCTGCATAGATATTAATCTACTTTTCTTTGAGTTCTTACATACTGTCATGTCCATATTACCTTTGATAGTATTGTATACTCTAAAAACAGAAAACAAGATTTTATTATCTGTCATGTCCGTATTGCCTCTGGATAGATACAAATCATTTAGCATAGACGACTTGTCATTTCCATTCTCATTTCATCATAAAAGTCTATTACATTTTTTAGACTTCCTTACAAATCATAATGGAAATCTACTACATCTTGGATTTTCATTCTATATAACAACGATGACCTAATCGAGATCTATTTCTTCTTTGGATCTTCTTCATCGGATTTGTTGTTGGTGTTAAATCCTTACTGTCTGAGCCTCAATGTCGACCAGAACAGTAGGAATCAAACTTTGGTCTTCTCTCTCAGACGAGAGGAGAATCCCAGAGTATGGCAGCCCGAAGACATGTTGCTGCCGATACAATTGGTAGAAAAGTGGCGGCCTTTCAGAGGAGATAGGAATGTATCCAGCATTGGGATACGATTCCTAGTCCTGCCGTGAAAGGAACTCTACTACCTAATTTCTCGGGATAGAGTTGACTCCACCATCCAACTTTTCGTGTATAAAGGCTATTCCTGCCATCTGAGGAAGACCCTTTTATCCCACGAAAAGTTCTGAGTTGTCTGATTTGCGCGTCAAAAGCGCATGAGCTCCCTGATGCTGATGTCAGAAGAATGCTCCTCACAGCGTCAAAGTCGCCAATACCGGTTCTGGAAAAGTTCTTCAGCCAAGCTTCTGCAGAAAACAACAGAGAAAAAATTTTCAACAGAAGTATTATCAGCTACTTACTGGTAAATTAAAGACTGATGCTCGTGCACCTCATTCAACAAGGCAATTTTATGCTAGTGATTCATGTGCACCTAATCTACGAGGTTTTACGCCAATGTTTACGTGCAACAAGGCTTTTACGCCAGTGATTCATGTGCACTTAATCTACAAGGTTTTACACCAATGTTTTACGTACAACGCTCCACATCTGTTAAGGATTTGCGCTCATTTAAAGATTGACATCTGTTTTTCAACAAAAAGTTCAAAAGCAGACGGTCGATTTACGAATCAAACTTACCATTAAGGTCAGATGATTTGGCTTTAAGAGTGGTTGAATCAACGTCTGGTAACCGGGCGTACAGAGAGACGGCATCGGAAAGCACCATCATTTGTTGGAGAATAAAATCTTGTAAGGAGCTACCGGGCGTACAGAGGAACGACATAGGAAAGCATCGCCATTATCAATCTCTTGTTAGAGAATGAAATGTTGCAAAAAGCTATCTTCGGAAGAATGAGAATGAGAATGTATAAAACATTCTTTAACTCAGCTATTTATAAGGGTTGAAGAAACGGTTGGCGTGAGTCTATTTCGTGAAAGATCCTACTAAAAAAGGCGCTCGTGACCACAAGGCAGATGCCACGTATTGTTTTGTTTCTCTTGGGAATGAACAACCATAGATGCAGTCACTGTTCTAAAAGGCGGTCTAGGCGGCCGCCTAGGCGGCGCCTAGGCACTAGGCCCCTGGTGTCCGCCCGATGTCCGCCTAGGCGTCCGCATAGACCCTCCGACGTCCGACTATGCATGTTTTGGAAATTTATGGACTTTTTCTGCAATTTTTAGTAGATTTTTTTGATTTTTTTATTTATTCTTGAACCGCCTAGATCTAGGCGGCCGCCTAGGGGACCGCCTAGGTAGGGTAGGCGCTAGGCGGCGGGTGCCCGCCCGACTAGCGCCTAGCGCTTTTCACAACCTTGGATGCAGTTAAAGGAGATGTAGAACAATTCTATGAAATCAATATCAAGATTTTATTTATAAAAAGGGGAGTAAGCCCCTACAGATAAGTTGAAGAGTCGCAACACATATACGACACTTCTATATAAAATATTATTTTTTCTCTCCTTCGTTGGGCTGACGAAGGGAGGCATCTAACTCGTGCATGTTGCGGATCCCGGAACGACGCATCAGATTAAGAAATGCATCTACATCACCTAATCCTTCATACGCAGTTGGGGGACCACCATTTATACGTCCAAAGACTGCTGAAGTCAGTCTAATGCACTCTATAAAATTGCGTGCCCGCTCAACCTCTGTCTCTATATCAACCCTTGAGCTCGGAGCCTCTTCCTTGTCAATCTCTTTTTTTGGTGCCATGATAGTATAAGGATGAAAAGCAAGAATGAAGAATTTCTCCTTATATACACAACCAAATCAACTCTTCATATTCCTTATGGGAAACTGATCATTATTAATGCAAACTCGGGAAGATGGAGAAGCATTCGAAAGTTTCGAGTGGAAATTCTTTATGACGGTTAAGTATTGACCGGCACCATTTCCCGAATTTTTACGCTGACTGGTCAAATCTCGACTTTTACACTTCTGTTCAAAGTGTTTCAAATTTTGAAGAAATTTGAAAACTTTGAAGGGGGTCTTGTAGGAGCGTAAAAAGTACTTCATGGAATGAGTCAAAGAGATAGAAGCTTTCCACTCAACATGATCTATTGTTACAGGCTAATCGCTTTACGCCAGGGTCAAGCCATGGTTTTATGCCAGGGTCAAGCCAATGGTTTTATGCCTAAGACAGGCTAATCACTTTACGCTGGGCAAAGCTGTCAAGTCTTGCATTTAATGCAAAGTCTGACATAAAGATTTAATGATGGCATATATCACAGAATTCGAAGGGATTTATTTTACACAGAGACCAATGTTGTCGTTAGTATGTGGACTGAGCTATTTTTCGCTCACAGTATGACTTCTTTTACGCATGGAGACTGTATGAGTTTTTACGCTCAAAAGTTGACCTGTGCATAAAGTTTATTTGGGCTACTTTACGCTCAAGGTTGTTTAACAACCACTTTACGCGGGAAGTCCATGTCAAGGTTATTTTATGCCTAGTCTACTACTTTACGCTCAGAGTATTTTGGATTGTTTTATGCCCTATTGTTCTTCACCAATTTGGAACGTAGTTTGCCTACATGGCTTTCATGCCACACATCTCGAAGAACGTATGTACGTGCATCCTATTTTTATTGAAATGATGGGACACGTGTCAACGTATGCAGAGGGTGACTTCGGTCATGGGTGGCAGTTATTAGCGTAAAGACGAAACTTTTGCTGAGTTTTTACGCACAAGAAGCCAAGTCTATAAATAGACTTATTTTTCTCATAAAAGAAAGAGAGAGATGAGAGAATACATAGAGATCAGAGCCCAAAGACTTTGATTTTAGGAGCATTCTTCTTCAACTTTTCTTCCAGAACAGAGTTAAGCAAAGCAGGAAAGCATTCGGCCTCGCCATCAGTGCCCAAGTGCGTCGATACCTTTCTGGTGACTTAGTTCTTCCAACTGTTCATCTTCTAGCAGTGATCTTCATCATCATCGTATGGTCCAAGGAACAAAGTGATCATTTACAGATCAGACTTCCATAGCAATACTTCCTAGAATCAAATTTGTACTTCTTGTACTTTTTCTCGTTTTATTTTCAAATCCGATTTCCAGGCATTTTGTTAAGTGAAACAGTATGCCCATGGATATTTTATAAAATACTTACAGGTTTACTTTATTTTGTAGGAATGACTAAGAAAAATAAAATAATCCCGGCACAACAACCAACATTGTGGTTAGTTCATCGAGTTCAAAGGGCGCTAGCCCTGGCGAGACTACAATGGAAAAAATGTTACAACAGATGGAGCTGTAACAACAATAGCTTCAGATGCAAATTAAAATCCAATTCGATGTACAGCAGAAGCAAATGGACAACCTAACACAGATCGTAAGCAATATGGGGGGCAACACCAAAGCAACGGTCGTGGCATCCGAAGAGAGGCAAGATGTTCAAGAGAAAGTCGAGGAAGAAGTTCAACCACAAATGATGAACTCATTTTCCTTGTTTAAAGCAACGGAGTTCCGCAAGATGAACCCGCTGAAGTTCAATGGTCAATTAGAGCCCGATGTGATTGTGGGATGGCTCGCAGAGATTGAGGACTTATTTAACCTTCTCTG
The DNA here is from genome assembly GCA_029216955.1 of Iris pallida. NCBI lineage: Eukaryota > Viridiplantae > Streptophyta > Magnoliopsida > Asparagales > Iridaceae > Iris > Iris pallida. The sequence goes on along the minus strand of JANAVB010009198.1, from coordinate 37,198,794 downwards.
CATTGAAGGGTTCCAGAGGGTAGCATGCGCAACATTACAACTACAACTGAGGGCTTACGATTGGTGGGCAACGATGAAGCAGGAAATCTATGAAACCGACTCCAACACCAAAATTTCCTGGGAAATATTCAAGGAAGTTTTTCCTGAACAATATGTTCCTCGTACCATCCGTTGATAGAAGGGGGCAATTTTATGATGTTGAAGAAAAGGAATATGACTATTGAAGATTATGACGCAAACTTCTCAAAACTTGCAAAATTTGTCGGCACCTTCCTGACCAACAAAGAAGAATGGTCTAAGCATTTTCAACAAGGCCTGAACAATGAATTATTTAGGGACGTCATGAATCAACGATGTCAAACTTATCGTGAATCCTATGAAGCCGCACTTGATAGCGAGCGGATCTTCGGCCGTATGTCGCAACGAGCCGTGTCGGTCGTCCGCAACAATTATAATAAATTAACGACATCAGGGGATCGAGGGTGCCAAAGTGTCAAAACACAATTAAAATTAGGGTCAATTTTTTGCAGTAACTTGCAATAGAAGTGGCAAACGTGGGCACCGACCGTCCGATTGTCACACGAGAACATCCTTCGGGTATGGCGAGCTAGGACACTTCAATTATTTCTGTCATACGGGAAAGTCAAATCAAAATCCCCTAACGAATGTTCTAAATCCTTCGAGGAATGTTCCAAATCCATATAAGTGCCTACACTGTAAGACGTAAATGCGGTACCCATAAAACCGCCGAATCAACGCCATGGAGCGAAAGGCCGAGTCTATGAATTGACTGGCGATGAGGTGTTCGAGTCTGATACTGTTGTAACAGGTATACTACTCTATAAAAATATACCTGCTCGAGTACTATTCGATTCGGTGCGACGCAAAGTTTTATATGCTGATTATGCCAAAAAATAAAATAGCTATACAATCACTAGATATGAATATTAGCGTTAGCACTCCATCGGAGTTGATATGACAACAAACTTTATTTGTAGGAACGGCCATATTTGCATTGAAGGAAGAAATCTATCCTTGGAAGCCGTCGTACTAGACATCAAAGAGTACGACATAACCCTGGGCATAGATTGGTTGGGCGCTTGTCATACAACAATCGAGTTCGCGGAGAAGAGAATTGTGTTTCGACTTTCTGGCGAGATAGATTTCTCATATTCGTGCAGTACGGTCTCAAAGACGGCCATAGTGATATCGACAATTTCGGTGAGGCGTATGTTGCATTCCGGCTGTGTAGAATACTGGGCATCAGTTCAAGATACGAGGAAGGATATTGCAAATACGGTGCAAACTGATGTTATGGTAGATTTTCTTATGGTTTTTCCTGACGAGCTGCCCGGGATGCCGCCAGAACGTGAAATAAAATTCAGTATCGACTCCTTCCCGGATACACGGCCGATATCAAAAGGTCTTACCGAATGGCTCTACCAGAACTGAAAACTGAAGGTGCAATTATAAGAGTTGCTAGACCACGAATTTATTCTCCCAGCATTTCTTCATGGGGAGCTCTCGTGCTGATCGAGAAAAAGAAGGATGGATCGATGCGGCTATGCATCGATTATCGCGAACGGAATAAGGCGACCGTGCAGAACAAGTATCCATTGTCATGAATTGATGACTTATTTGACCAACTGCATGGCGCCTTAATATTTTTAATAATCGATCGTCGTTCAGGCTACCTGTAACTCTTTAAATTTTTATTATATTTAAATTTGATTTATTAAATTTAAGTTGTTGAAATAATATTTTATTATTTAGAAAATTCAATCAGTGATAATAAAAATATTTATTTTTTTTAAATAACAATTAGTTGTAATTCCCAACCTCGTACAATCGTAACTCCCAACCTCTTACATTTCGTAGCTCCTAACATTTTTCATTCTATAACCCCCGACCCTTCACATTTGTAACTTCCCTTCATTTCTCTATAAAAAGAGAAATGTTGAGACAAAACAAAATTCATTACCATCTTCTTCCTTTGGAGCAACCCAACGACCCAAGCCACCGGACCTGCACCGACAAGCCGAGCTTCATCGACACCCGAAGAACCACCTCCTTCTTCTTCCTCGGTAAGAACTAAACTCTAGCCTTGGTATAGTTTAAATCCAAGCATGCTAACACCAAACCGATCTTGACCCAGTAGTCACCTGACCTACCTTAGGATTCAGTCCTGACAGACCCTGGTTCGAGCCCTCTCTTTGCATGTTTATATATATATATATATTATATATATATATATATATATATATATAATATATATATTATATAATATATATATATATATATATATATATTGTCTAGGATGAAATATAATCCTTGGGTTATGTTTTTAACATAAAATCAAATCTAACCTATTGGTCAGAGTAGTTGTGATAAGTCATGCTTAGGATTCTTGAGTTCAAGCCTTGGTTTTGTGTTTTTTTCCATATATATATATATATATATATATATATATATATATATATTATATTATATAATATATATAATATATATATATATATTTGTGTGTGTGTTGTGTGTGTGTGTGTGTGTACTATTAATAATATAGAAATTATATTATTTTATTATATGTTATGTATTTGTATTTTTCAATACTTTTAGACTGTATAAAATTTATGTAAAAATGCCGATAAATAGTAATGTCAATTGTAGTAATCATCTATAATTTTTACAGAATTATTTATTCATTAAATATATTTTATTAATTAAAACAGTAATTATAAAAATTGTGAAAACTGTGTATTCTAATTTTTATACATATTTAGCCTTGTTAATAAATGTTGGAAAAATACTGGTAATTAGAGTTTTCATATGTAGTATTTATGTATAAATTTTTTAGCATTAAATATTATTATTTATATTTTCTATTGATTAAAATCTGAAAGTACTATTTAATGTACTTTATGTATATTGATTTTTAGTCAATATTAAACAGTACTGTAAAATTAAATAAAATTCAGAATCAAATACTAGATTTCTGTAGGTCATTTTCATATATATATATATATACAATTAATTATAATATTTTTTTTAAAATTGTTTCTGATTCAAATAACTGTAAATAGTAATTTCTGTCAAAAAAAATTATGGACTTAATTATTCATTATTTTGCCTAATTTTTTATCAATGAAAAATAGTAGCATGTTAGTTTGAGACCTCTAACTATTTAAATGAACATTATCAGACCCCCTTTCATAAATACTTATTAAAATAAAATATTTTTGATTATTATTAAATTCCTGTAAAATATAAGTAATCTATGAATTGTGACTTTAACTTAGTAAAACTTAATTTTTATGTGTATTAAATATTGTGTTAGTCTTAATGTTCAATATTAGGATTAGTATGCCATATCTAGCACAACGTGACCCCGTAAGTAGTACAACACATAGATAACACTTAACCCTTAAACTAAAAGAACATTATACCTTGTTACAGCTTGAGGACTTTGGACATCAACATTTAACGATAATCTTTTTCGGTAAAATAAGGCAAGTACGCCACAACTTTACGTTTCTGTTCATAATTCCTATTTCGCATTTTAGACTTTGTTGCATTTTTCTTACTTTACCTACTAGTTTTTCTTTACAATTATCTCAAGTTTAATTTTGTGTTTCTCAAGTTGTAATTTTCTTACATGTTTCAAGTGGTGTTATCCTTATATGCTTCAATTTGTATTTCTCTTACACATGTCTTATACTTGCATGGGTTGGGGAAATGTCTAGTTAACATGGGATCAATGCCCTTAGTGTAGTACATGTATCCGAGCTTGACTGCACATCGTACACGTGTAGTCAATGTCGTACCCATGTTGTCTTTATTTACATATTACAAGTTCTCCTTTTATAGCCGATCACATGTCTACTAGCTTTTCAAAATCACTTTACATAGTTATATCTCTTATCATATTGCGACCATTATTTCTTGTTGCAATTACAAATTCTAGTTGTCATTTCCTTATTTTCATGTTTTTCCATATTTGTCATTTTTATGTTTCAGTAACTGTAAGTTGTAGGGTTGTACTTTGATCCTTTCCTGATTGGATCGTTGCAGGCGAATTGACTGAGAAGGAGTTGCTTTGTAATTCATACTATGGATCTGCCACTAAGACGCTAGACAACATCCAAGAGGATGTCCCTGCTGGGAAATACCCTATAGCTTAGTGCTTATCGCTTTTGAACTTGGTTTGTAATAAATAGTTAACATTTATTTTGCTGGATTTGGTTACGGTTTACTCTTGTTGTGGGAATGTAACTAAGTGATATCTTTGGACCTATTTATAATATATCTCGATATAGTTGCTTTGATAAATCTGATTTAATACAATTTAAAGATAATTAATGGTTTAGAACAGCTTACTACGCTGTGTCTCATAGTGTAGACTGGACGTGTCTAACACGTATTCGAATATTCGGGAGTGGGTCGTGATATATTTTTAGTGGTGGCCCATGCAGGTCAGCCTAATAACACTTAGGACATAGAGTGTTAACTAGGGGACTTGCTAGATTAAGAAGAATCATCACAACATAGGACCAGTAGTATATATTTACTTAGGATTATTATTTTAGTTATTCTGCCTAGATAGATTACTTATTTGCTCCTTACATTCCAGAGAATGACTACTTCGTGAGCTTCTGAGGGACAGGCTTCTTCTGCTCATCCTGGATCTGTAATCCCACTTTTCCAGTTTCATAAATTTTTGGACTATTCAAATATTTTTAATAAATGATATTCAAGTTTGTTTAATAATTGTAATGCTTAGATGTTATAATTGAATTATTATATCATGGTTAATTAATTAATTGGGAATAACTAATTCCCAATAATCCTAACTAACTAGAGTGACCCTAAAGTTTCCTAACAACCTTTCTAATAAGTGTAACCACTTTTCTAACAACCTTTTGGGCTATTTTGCAAATAGCAGCATTTTATGACCTAATTACAAAAAGGCCATTCTCCTATCAGCTTATAAAATGCATTCTGGAGAGAGAAAGAGGGTCAGAATTCATTTCCAGAGCTGAGCTCTCCTCCCTATCCTTTTTTTCCAACTCTTCGACCCGCCTTAACCCTAAATTAAGAGCCATGGTCGGCAACTTACTCCGGCGATCATCTATTCTCCGACGAGACAGCAATGACGAACCCTCTCAGCAGCGTTCATCTCTCCGGCGTGGCGAAGCCGACGATCCTCCCTCCTAGCGATGGCTGAGCTGTCGACGAGCGCGTCACTTCGCCAGCGGATTTCTCGGCACACTCCACCGACGATGGCGACTGCATTGGTAATGACGAGGGTCCCCTAGCTCCGACGATTGAAGACAGATCCACTCCCAACGGTAAGTTGTTTCTCCGACGATGCTCGATGGTGCACGTTCTTCGATCCATGTTGTTCGATCCATTCTGTTCCCGGCTGTCGGTTTCCTCAACGACGGCGATCGAAGGTTTGCGTCTTCTCCGAGCGGCGACACTTCGTCCTCCACGGTGTCCGACACTGTGATCTCGGAAGTTCTACCCTATGTTGACAACCGGTAAGATCTCTTGATGACTTCTCAAAGGAACTCATCATCCTCTTAATCTTCTGTTTGATCCTCAAATTTGGTGTTGCTTTGGAAAGCATGTTTACTGAGTTCTTGATGATCGGTTGGTCCTGGGAATTGAACAGGAGGACGAATTGAGGAGGATGACTGATCGATTTGGTCGTAGTAGGTGTCAAGATCAACCGAGCAGTTGGCATTTCTCTCGCTCCGATCTAGCTCTCATCTCGTAGTCGATAGCCAGTCAGATCAGAGCGGACAATCGTAGTACTCGACGAACTTTGGATTTGGTGAGTGATTTAGAAATTTAATTTTGGATTAATAATTGTGTTAATCTTAGTGATTAGTTGTGTGTTTGGTCTTTGAAATTTTGAGTAAAGAATTGGATCAAGGACGAGAGACCTATTCTAATCTCAGTAAATGTTGAGATCGATTGTGTAAGTCTTAGATCTGTTCTTATGATCGTGAGTTCTTTCTGAGTTATGAAGAGTGAAGTTCCAACTCGACTGATTCTCTATTTACTTTTTGTCTGGAATATGTTTGAGAGCAATACACTGCAGTGAGCCTCTGGGTTCAAATTGTGTGTCTAACTCTTCCGTAGTGTCTTTGATCTCGCTGGACACTTCCTTTCAGGTATTGTACTATTGCCCTGTTAATTATTGAATCTTTATTTCTCCTCCTTAAGTACGGGTGTGTTGGCCAGGATTGATAGGATTTGGTGTTGCATGTCCAAGTGTTGCGTGTCAGGATATTGTTGTGTATGTGCCAGACTCGTAGCCGAGTTCCATTGCCGATCGTGTCCTAGTGTGGTCCGTGCCCTGCTGCATTCTCTTTATTGATTTGAAATTCGATCTGGTTGTATTTATTTCTTCCAATTGGTTGTATATTTTCATTTGGGTGTGTACTACCTTTTCCAGCTTTAAACTGCATTTTAGAAGTGATCGTTGGGTTGGCTAGGTTGTACTGTAGTTGGTTTTAATATAGCCTGGAATAGATGGTTGAGTATGATGTAGAGTATGCTGGTGCTTTACAAGTTACTGACCTTTGATTAAGTTTTGGAGGGAATGATACAATACTAAATTTTGAAAGCTTAGCATATTCTCAGAATGCTATGAATCCAAGTAATATTGAGAGGCTTGGTGTGATGGGTTCATAGGAAGCATAACTTGCTCTGTGTAGTATTGACCTTCCAAACAACTCTGTAGTATATTTTTCTGATGGGCTACAGGCAAATGGGCTTTAGAGTGTTTTAAATGAATTTGTACTTCATTTTCTTGGCCCAATAGATTTTCTAGTTGGACCAGTTTATTGGGTCAATTTATTTACCTAAAAATTTACAATTTTATAGCAAATAGAAGATGGCCTAGAATTTAATTTTATCTATTATTTTACATGTTAGCTGGAATAGGTGCTTAACTAGTTAAGCAGGTAAATAGTTGCTCTAAAATCCATTTGCTAATGGATTACAAAGCCTAATTGCTAGCTAAACTATTTTATGATATTTTACTATCCATATAGAATAATATAGCAATTAGACTATGTATTGAATATGTGGTTGAAGATAATGAGTTAGCCAAACTGTTGCCAAAATTTAGAACCTAACCCAACTTATATCATTCAGGAGGACTCAAAGATTTCTATCTTCCTACAATTGATCACACTGAGCAAGGCAAGTACATTCTATGGTTCATGTTCATTTACATTCATATCTTGTACTTTTCTTGTGACACATCATGATACGATATCCTGTGCTCTTGTACTTTCATGTCTTGTACCTACTTGTAGTCGGGGAGGGGAAATACACTAGCTATGTGACCAAACCCAAAGATCAGAAATTTAGGTTGATAGCTTAGGCCTTGCACCGTGCACGTGGGCCCTAAGCCGTACCGATATTCATGTACTCATGTACTTAATCCTGTACTCACCCCAGCCTGTTACATAAGCTAGTTGTATTTCAAACATTGTGCACATGTCAGGTTCTTGTACTTCATTCAGGATTTACTTCATGTAATTTATTTCATGTACTTCCTATATTTACATTCCTATACTTTTATGTTCTTTTTCTGTACTTTATATTTCATGTTCCCCTGTACTCTTTTTCATATCATGGCGTTCTTGTTTATTACCTAGAACTGTGCTTTGCTCCTCTCCTGACTGAATATGTTACAGGTGTACTTACAGGATATTGTTCTACCTTATGGGCCAGAGCCCGAGATCTTAGCTGAGCAGGATAGAGACATGACTTAGCTAGAGGCTTCTGGTTTAGATTGTTTAGCTTTACTCCTAGATATGGTTTTATTGTTCATAGCGTATTTTATTCTTGTTGACTATGGTACCTTTACGTTATATGGACTTGTGGATTATGGTAATCTTTCTGGGATCTTTATAGATTTTTGATTTATACTTATTCATATTGACTTGTTAGTTTTTTAGCTTGGTACAGCTTACTTGAGTCTTCCAACGTAGGCTGGGCGTGTCCGACTCGTGTTCGATTATTCGAGAGCAGATCGTGCCTTATTTTTAGTGGTGGCCCATGTAGGTTTTTTCTAATGGTACCTAGGTATTAGTGTACTATTGGGGACTTGTTCAAACTAGAAAAACTTGATCACAACATAAAAAATCGGGTACATCAGGTATTGATATTCTATAAACACTTGTTATTTTTAGGTTTAGGATATTTTAATTGTTTCTGTTTTTAGGTATTCAAAGCACGCGATGCCAGAACGGTTGATCCACCTACACTTGAGGGTTTCGAGATACCACTACCTTCTATCGCCCTACTATCCCTATGGGTAGTACGCAGTTGATTGAGATGTTCCAAGAGTCCCTTGACAACCAGAGGGAGCAGGCCATCCTTTTCTAAGCCAGACTTGTAGACGCACTTTTCGAGCCAGGAAAGACTTCTGACTTCCAGACTCTTAGATCTTCGGACCTTCCCCAACACCGAGTGCATATCTTGCACTAAAGAGCATATCGAGAGCCTGGAGCTGCCACTGAAGATCATCCAAGTCTCCGAGGACCCGACTTCTCTGAAGATTTAAGCTACGAGCTAGGAGATCCAGAATGTAGCACAGACAAGAACGAGACGGAAGCTGAAGCTCAGGAGAGACATGAAGACTTATGACAAAATAGCAAGTACTATGGATCCGCAAAGCATCGCCACACTCAGACAACGTCCTTTCAGCTGTGCCATCAATTCAAACCCAAATGATGACCATTTGGGCTTTCTGCTACCGTCCAGGGCATCACTACAAGGAGTGCCATAAGTGACTAAGCCTATTCTTGTACTGTAGATCGCCTGCCTACCAAGTCAAGAATTGCTCGGAGTCGTTGATCATACTGCCCAATGACGAGCACGAGGAGCACGAGGAGCACCAGGACTACAGAAAGGGGACCCGCCACTCCAGATTCAGCAACCACATGGAGCACTACCGCAAGGACCAGCCCGCAACATGACAGTTGAAGAAGATGAAGTGATTCCAGTCCCGGAGGAATACTGAAGACAGAAGGCTTCTCTTGCATCGTTGGAGAAAACTATGTATCATGATTCGCAATCTAGTCTTCCCTTAAATTCCACTTAGCACCTAGATCGTTTCTTGAAACCCCTTGTTTTCTATTTTGAACCTTGGTTACGTTCGAAACTTATTTCGAGATATTGTTTCCTATTCGACAAACTTGTTCCAGATCCATAATTCGATAATTGTTTGAAATCCACTATTCGATTAATACCCTATTTCATATTCATTATTTGTGGCTTTATTTTTGGCTTCTATTTAAAATTTTCCTATTTGAACCATGTGTCATTCGAGATTTTATTCCTATCCAAATTTCATTTTGAAACTTGTTCCCAATCAAAACATTGTTTGAACCTTCACGCCTATCTTGACACTTGCTTGAGATTCAGTCCCTATTCGAGACATCGTTTGAAGATTTTGTTTTCTTTGAGACTTTGACTAGTTTCCTACATGAATTCTATTTCCTATTCATGACTTATTTTCTGTTCAAAATTGATCTATTCGCGATTTCGTTTCGACCTTATTTGAGAATTTGCTTGTTCCATATTCACGATTCAGAACCTTGTATCCTATTCGTTGATTGATACTCCTCCATTCACTCTTCGTAAATTTGTTTCCTATTCGAAATTTCTATTCAAGATTTTGTATCCTATTTGTGACTTTGTTGATGTCTGATTTTCTATCTAAGATTTGTTTCCTATTGAAATTCCTTTTCCATTCGAGGTATTGTTCGAGACTTCGTTATCATTCAAGATTTTGTTATACATTGATTCATGTACAAGGTTTTTGGTCCTTATTTCGAGATTTGCCTTCTATCGGATACCTTGTTTCTATGCAGCCTTCGCGGCTTTGTTACTTATTCGGGATTACGTTCCCTATACGAATTTTGTTACCATTCCAGATATTAGTTGAGATTCTGTTTATTATTTGAAACTTTGCTCCATATCCGAGATTTAAAATCTCCTTATTTTCCCTTTGTACTTATTACTCTTTGATTAGATCCCTTGTTGCTTCTTCGTACCAAATAAACCTTGTACTCTAACAATCAGGTAACCTCACCATTTTCGTGACTTGGACTATTGAAACTCATCTTGATTCCTTGAAATTTTTCTATGGATAAAGTTGAAAGACTATCGATGACCTACTAGGGTGTGGCAGTGCACGCTGCAGCCGTTATCTGGATTGCGGAGACCAAAAGTTTACTGCAGTCAGCAGCGCACTGGCGGGGCAGGAGCTCTAAGTTGAAGTAATTTTAGACATTCATAGGTTTCGGGTATTATGGAGACATTGTCTTAAATTCTTCATATATTGATCTCTGGGTTGCTTCGTTGATAATTGTTGGAAAATGGATAAGTTGATAGAGTATTCGGTAAACATATTGTTATTTGAGTCACGGAACCAAAAGTTCACTGCAGCCAGGATACTGACGGGGCATGGAATCTAAGTGAAGTGACTTCAAATATCTATATGTTCTCCGATACCATAGAGACTATATCCCATTTTCATATGATCATTGATTTTCATGAATAACAAATCCTTGCACGTTCACCTTGATTTGATACAAATACCTCCTGAGTAGTTCCATACGTTTTCTCAATCAACCTTTGCAATTTCTTCTTCCTGTATTTCATCGTTGGATCATTTGATTTTCTATATATATATATATATATATATATATATATATATATATATATATATATATATATTGCTAGATTTTGATTCGGTTCTACCATATCCTTCTCGTACTTAAATCTTGATCGTGTTTTGTCGAAACTTTGATCACATCTATCCAAATCGCAATTTTTCTATTTTTCTATTTTCAATCATACTAAACATTTGATCTAGATCGTGCTTTCATGATTTCTATTTCATGTCACCTCGTACCTATTTAAATTCTTGATTATTGTTAGATCGTGTTAATTCAACTCCATGTATGAAATTATTGTACTTGGTCTTAATTAAATCTTGTTTCATTTCATGCCTGGCCAGTTTTAATCATTATTGATCATGCCATTTTTATCCGTTTATTTTGTCATGCGAAGCCATTCCAAATTCTATCTCTGATCATATCTAGATCATGATCATGCTTATACGCTATAATGACTATACTTTTATACCTATCAATCATGTCGATGGTTTGAATTCCGTTTTGATCATGACTAAGTGGTGTTGATTGTGACCATTTTTTTATTTCCATCGCTTCAACTTTGATTTGGATCTTACTTAGTTGATCGTGCCAAATAAATTACTCTTCTAGTCATGATTAGATTCAGTTCTATGGCCTGTCTAACTTAGTTGCTTAGTCTTAAATTTTATTTTTGATTGCTTAACTATGTCTCCTGTACCCTTTGAATTTCGAGGACAAAATTTTCTAAGGGGGAGATTTGTAACCCCACTTTTCCAGTTTCATAAATTTTTGGACTATTTAAATTTTTAATAAATGATATTCAAGTTTGTTTAATAATTGTAATGCTTAAATGTTGTAATTGAATTATTATATCATGGTTAATTAATTAATTGGGAATAACTAATTCTCAAGAATTCTAACTAACTAGAGTGGCCAACTTTGATGTCGAAATAATTACGGAGTCCAGGGTTCAAATTTAGAATTTAACAAGATGGAAATTACGAATTCGGACGGCCAACTTTGGCGCCGAATTCAACCAATCAAACAAGCTCACATTGGAACAAAACTTATAACACGAAGAGGATTAAACCAGTTATGCACAGGAACTGGTGGCGCATCAAACGGAGCTGCGACGGCGAAGATACAAGTCCACGAAGTTGGCTCCACAAAACTGTCAAAAAACGAACACAATTATTTAGGCAACTTAGCGGCCGATTTTGACACATCAAATGGCGAATTAACGACTGAAACTTGAGGTGGAGTTAGATCTATATACCGAGATTGTAATGGAGGAAAGAGAGCGACGATCCAACGGTCGGATTGCCCAAAAAATATGCCCAAAGTTACTGCCTCGAAACGTAAATTCTGACTTCTCCAACACGTGCGTCACGACGGGATTTCGACGTAAATGTCGAAATTGACTTTCTGTCGCACTGGTCGATGTCGGGTGGTGTATGGGCTTCTTGGGGTTCGTCAGCGGCCAAGAGGTGTTGCGGCAGCGTAGGGAGCACGTGGTAGTGCTCGCGCACAACGCTGCACCCGCAACAGCGTGCGGCTGCTGTTGTTCCAGCAGCGAAGGGGGCACCACCGCGGGGGATGGCACAGTGGTGCGACAAACGCAAAACCGTAACAGCAACTCGTAGCAACAGCGATAGCATCTGTAACAGTGGCAGCAGCTGCAATGGCAGCAGAAGCTGCCTCGACAGCAGCAGTGGCAGCCAATGGCTGCTGCCAGAGGAGGGGAAGATGAAAATGGGGGTGATGGTGAGGTGGTGAAGAGATTTTGGTGGTGTTCGTGGAGCTTTTAGGATTGAGGGAGGGCTGCCATTAGGGAATGGGAGAGAAAGGAAGGAGAGAGTGGAGATGATAGTGATGAAGGGTGGTGATGTGGAGCTAATGGTGGTGTGGGCTGATGGCTAGAGGCTGTCGACTATGGCCATGGGGGGGGAGAGAAATATGGAGATGGTGGAGTATATGGTAGTGGTGTCGACCAAGGAGTGGGGGAGTGTGTTTGTACATAAAAGAGATAGAGGGGGTTGCTGTTGGTTGACAAAGAGAGAGGGAGTGGATTTATATAATAGAGAGGGGAGTGGTTGTGGGAAAGAATGGAGTGTATGTAAAAAGAGTAGGGAGAGAGAGTACTATTGGGATCTCTACAAAAGTAGAGTGTGGGTGTGAGCTAGTGTTTGCATAGAATAGGTAATAGATTTCTTTAGCTTTAAAAAGTAGGTTGGCTAGAGATAGGAAATTGTCTAAGGCCAATTGTTGGCATTGGTGTTGTGTGTTTGGGTATGGATGAGGGGACGTCATGGTGCTTGGGTTGGGTCTTATTGAGTCAGATCGGGTCACAATTTGGTTTAAATGAATTAAATGACTCAAATTGGTCATTTATTTTCACGGATAAATAAATAGTATACGGAGACTCAATTGGATAGGACACCAGTGGCATGTGTGTAATAGGCTCAAAATAGGCCGTGTTCATATCTTGGGTCGACAAGTTTGGGTCAAAATGGTGTCTCCAATTCAAGTTGGAAGTACATGTGACTCCGTGGGATAAATCGAGATTGGGTCAAATGTCAGGATAGTTGTGCGATAAAAATGAAGCACAAGATGGTGTATCTAGATGGGACACGAAGGTCATGGTGAAGATGTCTCGAGTAGATCATGCATGACAAGTTGGTTTGAAGAAAATGACTAATCTTGTGCTCCTAAATTAAAAGTCACGACAAGGTGCATATGATGATCAAAAATAAAAGTGGCAATTTAATAATAACTAAAAATGATCAAATGGCCTAAATTTACTCGAAAAATTCTGCGATGTAAATAAAGCACAAGGGAACAAGTTTGAGTGGGATATGATATATCAACATGAAGATAAACTTGTCTCGATCAAAACTCATAAAGAACGTTTCGAGAGATTGACATCTCTTGCGCTCCAAAAGTCAAGGTCACAAAAAGTATATTTAATGATCAAAATTTATAATTAAAATATCTATTGAAAATAATTACTTTAATAAAATTTAAAAATAATCCCTAAAATCCAGGGGGTTTACAACCTACCCACCTTATAGAATTTCGTCCTCGAAATTACAATAAGACATGGTATAAGAAGATTGAAGATTAAAATCTTAATGGAGTCAAGTACGACTAGCAAGGTTTTGGAAAGGAATATGGGAATTTAGGTATACAGTCTGCAATAATCCTAGGTACTATCATGGTACTATTGTTCAATAACTCTATAAGGGAATTATATCAATTAGTGATGTTCATAAATGGTTCAGAGTTCAATACGAAGAGAATTGGCTTGGTTGGGCAAAACCAAAGCGAGGAGGCATAAAGGGATTTGTAAGTTCAAGTGAATCACGAACAAGAAAGTTACAGATAACAGTACGGAGAGTTTCGAAAAGCTCCAGAAGAGATTTTCCACAAGAATATGGTACGACTAAGTGGATTCTTGATTAGGAATTTGGAAGGAATAACGTATTAGGATAAGATGATCGTTTGGCAAAAGAGAGATAATATCAGGGTTTTAGATTTGAGGTCATGGCATGGCGAAGAAAGCGATCTTCTAAATCGTAATTAGAATGATAAGCTGGCTAAATCACGTTACAATCTTCGAAATGGGAAGAGAAGGAATATCGATGTGTCTCAAACAAATATGGAAAGTCACCTAGAATAATCTAAAATCAAGCGGGCTGAGATAATTACACACCAATTCATACTATGATTTAGCGTATCTATCAGGTCCCTAGATATATATGATCCATCAAACAAGGCTAGTCCCTTATTCTATGATCTACTCATAATATTCGTAAGTCCTTGATATCATCCAATTTTCTAGTAGTACACTCTATTCTACGACTTTTTCCTTTCAATTGTAACTTCGCTAACACAATATCAAGATGTTCATAATAATATGTCCAGGTCTACAGACGTCTTCAATTCTTGAAAACTTTAATTCTTAATTTATCCTCTTTGGAATCTCCATCTTCAAGAAATTTGTCGTCCACTATGTACTTACTCAGCTCTAGATTCTATGTCTCAAACAATTTAGGATTGCTCTACCTCTCTAATTTGCAATCTTTTATTCTCATCTCGTGCCATAATCTCGTTCAACTGCTTACAATTTTTTCCATATCAACATCTTCGCCTTTCATTATCATTTTTTATCTCACCTTCCTGTATCATAAATTTATATCGCTTGTTTCCTCGAGATAATCTTCTTTTCTTTACCTGGATCTCAACTTCAAGATCTTGCTTAAGAGAATAGTTCTCTCTGTAATCATCGTTATGTCATCTTAGATAATCATGGTCATAATCCTTATCTCAATAATTTTTCCTAAAATTCCATTCTTATTCATCTTCATTCATTCAAACTAAACGCACCGTTGTTTATAATGCTCTCTCCTAGCATATCCACACTTATCCTCAAACTAACGTAACGTTCATTTGCAGTTCCTCTAGGGCCTCTAACTAACTTACATCAATAAAGGGTTTACTAGTCGGGCTCTTGAGGTATAGTTCTAATTCTACTCCTAGATCCTTGGCTACGATTAACAATCAAAGATCGTGATCAAATCTTAAACTTAAACAACCTTAAAACTCAATGATATACCTATACAAGCCTTAAATCCTATCCAATAACAGCCTAACCAAGGTTCTACCTTATCTATCCATAAGCTATTATATGTTTCTCACAAGCACACCTAGCTACCTGCTAACAAAATTTGAGACCTGGTCTAATAAGTACTTATTTCTAATACATCAATCAAAGCCTAACTGTATTGACTATTCTTCTAGTCTCTATCTCTAATAGTTCATTCAAGATCTGACTTATCCACCAAAGAGTTGGTTGACTAGTCTAACTTAATCTTACATATTCCCTAGATCACACTTCCTTCTGATACTTAATCTTCCTAGGATAGTTCCTCATCATCCAATAAATTTACCCTTTTTCCTATTATATCGTATTCCTGCTTTTGTATATCCTCTATATACAAATTTTTAACTTTTACTATAACTCCCAAAGCTCATATCTAGTCATGATCGTCATGTTTCATCAATTCGTTCATCCTGATGGGTCCTCGAACTTTAGTTGTTATCATCCTTTGAAACTTTCATGTTATCTTCCTTCAAGTTCAATCCTTACAACCAAAAAATCTTTGTACCTTCCCTTGGTTTAACATATATGGTTCAATGATAATTCTCTGCAGTACTCTATCTAACTCAAATAGAGGGTGGCATGGTTTGGCTTAATAGTCCTCATGTCTCATGTTATGGTAAACCTTGCACTACTCTCTATTCCACATCCTATCTTGGAGAGACATCTTTACAGTCTACCCATCATAGCTAATCATCTAGTCCTGCCATGCATGTGTTAATGTATCTTCCTAGTTAAACTTTCTAGCTCAATGTGATAATTTACATGATTTTGTCGAATCACTAATTCGTATCACAGTAATCATTCAACAAAAGGGTTTTCCTATAAAAATTTAAACCTCGATAGAAATATCATTCTTACCCTAATTGTCTATCTGGTAAAGACATCTATCCAACCTCTATATATCCCAAATAATTGCCCACAAGATATTATATCTCCCATAGTCACAATCAATAATAAGGTAATGACGAAGTGATCGTCCACACAAGTGTTCGTCCTTTCAAGAGAGGAAAAGACGAGAATTCATAAATAGTAATTCAAGAACATAAAATTGAGCATAAATGCAAAATTTCAAGGGCGGTAGTAGAAGTCAAAGAAATTTTTAATAGCAGTTGTGGATTGAGATTCTAATATATCATCCTACCGCAGGCTCGTCCGGTACAGTAACGTAACCAAAATGATTTATCTCGACCTGCATGGGCCACTACTAAAACAAGTCACGCTCCAGTTTCAAAATATATAGGAACGTGAGTGTGACCATGCCAGCTAATATGATCTAGGATAAGCACCCAATTTAATGGACTTATCCCTGGACGTACTCCGCTGTAAAGGGTAACTAAGAGTAACTGATCTTCTACATCTTAATCCACAGTAATGAAAGGAATGCCAAAAATGAACATAATATACTAAAGTTGGTCACCCAGTAATATACATGTTCGAGCAAGCTCGAGAAAGGAATAATCTTGGTAATAATACGCTACAAAGAAGCACGAAGCAAATATAGTTGAGGATATAAGCTATAAAGAATAAATAGAAATAGAAAGAACACATATACAAATATACCTGAGACCTCGGTGCATCATGAAGCACCGGCCAGCTACTCTGTACTAACTGCTCAGCGAATACCTGGAGAGATCACCAGGCCCTCAGAAGGACGCAACAGTATACAGAAATACATGCCATATGAAATGAATATAAATGGACAACCTGAATCATAACATGGCCCAATATCCAGTCATCGATCAGTAAACCATATCTCTGACCAATCCTGATCAGTGGAAGGCATACCAGTCCATGATAAGACACTGTTCCATGATACGTTCCGACATAGGTATACGAACTAACCAGTCTATGTGAATGCATATTGAAGATAGCCTTTGGCGTATAGGTAGGTGAGTAAGAATGTACGTCGAAGCACGGGCCGACGTCGGATCACGAGCCGAAGGATTTGTATCGAATACGGGCCGAGGGTCGGATCACGAGCCGATTAGTACCATACTTGCGTACCTTCGGACCCTAGCGCGCAGCTAGTGGCCGCTGCCGGACATACCCAACTAGTAAGTACCCATCCCATAATCGGGCCCCCTGACGCTAACATAAAATAATGTAACTGTTTGTCCCATACGCCTACTGGTTGTCTTCCCCATCCCAGAAAATGTACAAGTCATATCTACGACTTAGACAATCCATATCTCAATGCGAGTCTCTAACCTAGACACCATCTAACTCTACATGTACCGACACACGAACCGCTCGTACCGATGATCAGTCGAATTCGTAAGTTCGTGCCAATACTATGATCACTACTCAATGTGCGGTGTAATATCTCGTGTCAAGCCATAAAAGTATTGGATATACTCCTCAATCTCGGGTATGTCTACTAACTCTAAGTTACACACACGCACTCACCCATAACATCGATGCCATCATCGATAAAACCCAAGTCATCCTTGGATACACACTACCAGTGTCACCAGCTAACAATAAGAATAGATATGAATAATGTAATAGTACAAGTATGGCAAGGTATCTTGCCTGGGGTGAAGCAGTGAGCCGATGATGTCCTGCAGACAAATCGTCAAGTCCAAGAAAGGTAGCAAAATATGAGTCTCCATGAACGTCGTCGGATGCTGAAACAAACATAACCAAAATTCCCAGGATAAGGAAAATAGTTAGAATAGACTCCATATGTCAAATTCTGGACACAGGGGCACAATGGTAATTCGGATCAAGATGCGGTCCACCGTTGGATCCATCTTGCGCCAAAAAATGTGTCAAGATCAAAGTAATCAAAATATAGCAAACTGAATCTATGAGTCCATGAAGAAGATGAACTCAACGTTATGTCCGGAAGTGGATTCCGATGAGTCGATCTCAAAATGGTTCGTTGACTCGGAAAGTAGAATCGGTTTGCACAAAAATACGTGTCGGAGCCCAAGTCTACTAAATCTAGCAAAACATATGTCAACGAGTCCAGAATGACGATACGAATCCAACGGTATGTCCAAAAGTGGATTCTGATGAGCCGACCTCAAAATGATCTGTTGACTCGGACAGTGGGGCCTACTTGCACCGAAATGCGTGTCAGGCCCACGTCCTCAAGCAAACTTTATATGAATTCATGCCAGAACGACGCCACGAGTCTACTGTTGATGTCAGAATTCGAATTTGGAGTCCTGTTCAAAATTAGAATTTAACAAGTTAAAAATTATGAATTCGGACGGCCAACTTTGGCGTCAAATTCAACCAATCAAACAAGCTCACATTGGAATGAAACTTATAATACAAGAAGAGGGTTATACCAGCTATGCATAGAAACTGGTGGTGCTTCAAACAAAGTTGCGACGACGAAGATACAAGTCTACGAAGTTGCCTCCACAAAACTGTCCAAAACAAACGTAATTATCTCGAAGGAACTCATCCTCCTCTTGATCTTCTGTTTGATCCTCAAATTTTTGTTGCTTTGGAAAGCATGTTTACTGAGTTCTTGATGATCGGTTGTTCCTGGGAATTGAACATGAGGCCGAATTGAGGGGGAAGGCTAATCGATTTGGTCGTAGTAAGCGTCAAGATCGACCGAGCATTTGGCATTTCTCGCTCCGTTCTAGCTCTCCTCTCGTAGTCGATAGCCTGTCAGATTGGAGCAACAATCGTACTACTCGACAAACTTTGGATTTGGTGAGTGATTGGGGAATTAATTTTCGATTAATAATAATTTGTGTTAATCTTAGTGATTAGTTATGTGTTTGGTCTTTGAAATTTCGAGCAAAGAATTGGATCAAGGATGAGGGACCTATTCTAATCTCAGTAAATTGAGATCGGTTGCTGTAAGTCTTGGATCTGCTCTTATGATTGTGATTTCTTACTGAGTTATGAAGAATGAAGTTCCAACTCGACTGATACTCTATTTTCTTTTTATCTGGTATGTTTGAGGCAATGCTGCAGTGAGGCCTCTGGGTTCAAATTGTGTGTCCGACTCTTCGTAGTGTCTTTGATCTTGCTGGACACCTCCTTTCAGGTATTATACTATCGCCCTGTCAATTATTGAATCTTATTTCTCCTCCTTGAGTACGGGTGTGTTGGCCAGGATTGATAGGATTTGGTATTGCGTGTCCAAGTGTTGCGTGTCAGGTTGCTATTGTGTATGTGTGCCAGACTCGTAGCCGAGTTTCATTGCCGATCGTGTCCTAGTGTGATTCTTGCCCTGCTGCGTTCACTAAATTGGTGTTTGTGTTCAATTGATGGGTTGCGTATAGGATGCTCTTGAGTTTGAGTGCTATGGGATTTCTCTTTATTGATTTGAAATTAGATCTAGTTGTATTATTTCTTCCAATTGGTTGTATATTTCATTTGGGTGTGTACTTCATTTTTTAGCTTTAAACTGCATTTTAGAAGTGATCGTTGGGTTGGCTAAGTTATACTGTAGTTAGTTTAATAGTGGCTGGGATAGATGGTTGAGTATGATGTGGAGTATGTTGGTGCTTTGCAAGTTACTAATGTCCTTTGATTAAGTTTGGGAGGGAATGATACGCGATGCTAAATTTTGAAAGCTTAGCATATTCTCAGAATGCTATGATTCTGAGTAATATTAAGAGGCTTGGTGTGATGGATTCATAGGAAGCATAACTTGCTCTGTGTAGTGTTGACCTTCCAAACAACTCGCAGTATATTTTTCTGATAGGCTACAGTCAAATGGGCTTTAGAGTTGTTTTAGATGAATTTGTACTTCATTTTCTTGGCCCAATAGATTCTCTAGTTGGACCAGTTTACCTAAAATTTACTATTTTATAGCAAATAGAAGATGGCCTAGAATTTTTTTACCTATTATTTTACATGTTAGCTGGAATAGGTGCTTAACTAGTTAAGCAGGTAAATAGTTGCTCTTAATCCATCTGCTAATGATTATTAAGCCTAATTGCTAGCTAAACTATTTTATGATATTTTACTATCCATATAGAATAATATAGCAATTAGACTATGTATTGAATATATGTTAGTTGAAGATAGCGAGTTAGCCAAAGTGTTGCCAAAATTTAGAACCTAACCCAACTTATATCATTCAGGAGGACTCAGAGATTTCTATCTTCCTACCATTGATCACACTGAGCAAAGCAAGAACATTATATGGTTCATGTTTATTTACATTCATATCTTGTACTTTTCTTGTGACACGTCATGACACGATATCATGTACTCTTGTACTTTCATGTCTTGTACCTACTTGTGGTCGGGGAGGGAAAATATACTAGCTATGTGACCAAACTCAAAGATCAGAAATTCAGGTTGATAGCTTAGGCCTCGTACCGTGCACGCGGGGCCCTAAGCTGTACTGATATTCATGTACTCATGTACTTATTCCTGTACTCACCCCAGCCTGTCACATCTGCTAGTTGTATTTCAAACATTGTACACATGTCAGGTTCTTGTACTACATGTTCAGGATTTACTTCATGTACTTTATTTTCTATACTTCCTGTATTTACATTCCTGTACTTTTATGTTCTTTTCCTCTACTTTCATGTTCTTTTTCTGTACTTTATATTTCATGTTCCCTTGTACTCTTTTTCATATCATGGTGTTCTTGTTCATTACCTAGAACTGTACTTTGCTCTGCTCCTGACTGGATATGTTGCAGGTGTACTTACAGGATATTGTTCTACCTTATAGGCCAGAGCCCGGGATCTTAGTTGAGCAGGATGGAGACATGACTTAGCTAGAGGCTTTAGGTTTAGACTGTTTAGCTTTACTCCCAGATATGGTTTTAGTGTTCATAGCGTATTTCTTTCTTGTTGACTCTGGTACCTTTATGTTATATGGACTTGTGGATTATGGTGTTCTTTCTGGGATCGTTTATAGATGCTGTTATTGTACTTACTCATATTAACTTGTTAGTTTACCTAGCTTGATACAGCTTACTATGTTGAGTCTTCCAACGTAGATTGGACGTGTCCGACTCGTGTCTGATTATTCGGGAGCTGGTCGTGACAGGATCACAAGGGGATGTACAACTTACCCCACCACCTGGCATCCCTGGTGTTCCTGATATCCTTCCGGCGCTAACCCTATTATCCAGACTCAACCTGCACCTATTTTCCACCTGCACCAGGCCTTATTCCGGCACAGGCTACCGTCACCTTAGACGAAAACCTGCTCGATTTATTTCAGGGGTTTCTAGCAACCCACCAGGAGCAGACTGCCCTGCTCAGATAGAGCCTGTAGCGTACAGCTACCCCAACCCCACCTAGAGAGCCTCAACCCCGAATCGGGACTGTACAAGACTTTTATGAAGTTAGACCCGAAAGAGTTTAAGGGAACTGAAGGCATCATCTATTAGACGACTGGTTAGATGTTGTGGAGATGAAGTTCAATGGAGCAAGACTGCCCGAAAATCTGAAAGTCGAGGCAGTAGGGTTTGTACTGACAGAACTAGCTGCTACCTGGTTCAAGAATGAACCAACTTTCACCACGAAAGAAGTCATCTGGGAGCAGTTCAAGACTGTATTCAAGAGAAAGTTCTTCTCTGCTACGGCCAAGGAGGCGTTGGGACGTCAGTTCCAGAACCTAGAATAAGAGAATTGCTCAGTTAAGGAGTACGCTGCAGAGTTCAGCCGCTTGAGCCATTTTGCCCACAGTTTGGTGGCAGATCCTAAAGAGATGGCGAGTAGGTTTCGCTATAGACTTGCTCCAGAGATTAGCGTCCTACTGATGGCTAGTGGAGCTGAGAGCTACTATCAGAGCCTGGAGTTAGCACGAAGTTTAGAGGCTCGTCTGATGGCTTGCAACAAGAGGCCATATGCTGGTACCAGTCACCATGATGGCCCTGCTAAGCACCCTGCATATCAGTCAAAACCATATGTACATCAGCAGCAGGCATATCGACCACCCCTTAGGACACCAGTACCCCAGCAACAGAGAGCAACTCCTATTATATGCACTTACTGCATGAGGCATGGTCATGAGCATGCAGTCTGCAGGAAGAGACTCGGATATTGTCTCACTTGTGGATCTACCACACATCCGCTTTGGGACTGCCTAGCAGTCATCAGGACAGGAGCTCCCGCACTACCAGGACATGCTGCATCTCAGCCTAGAGCACCGCTCCCAACCCAGCAGCAGAGGTTCGGGCAACATCAGCAATAGCAGAGAGCGGCTCAGGGGAAAGCCTATGCCATGGTCATCGATGCATAAGAGCCAGTACCGGAGGTAGTACCGGAGTCAGAACAGGAGTTAGTAGCTGACGTCATCACAGGTCTTATTTTACTACATTCTTATCCAGCTACTGCATTATTTGATTCTGGCTGTAACGCCCCAGAACCAGAATACTGGAGAGCGGGGGCATACATAGCCAGCTACGTATAATGAAATGAAATTCATCCCTCTATACGGTCACGGCTGTCTAGATACATGAGGGTTTACCTACAATCCATCAGTCTCCTATGGTCAATAACAAGCCTAATTGTCTCAATCTCAAGCAAGCGAGTAAAGTTACAAGATGTAAGATCACCAAATATACAATAATAAGGCATCCCAAACAATACATATTCAGCTGATCATGAAGCTAGTCATTATAAAATATGAGGACTAGCAAGAGTTTAGTCATACATGATCAACCCTAGGATCTGTCAATAATGTTACAGCCCGTAGGCAGACAATAATAAGGTATGCAATACGAGCTAACAGGTGCTCGCCGGCTAAACGCCTCAAAAATTAATTTTTACAATAGAGTAGGAGAGCATAAATAAACCCACTCATTGCCCTAGGCATGCCTGATGGTCACCATCGGGCTGGAAGGTCGATAGATCCTCTGAGGTAGCTCCGAAATCTGGCCACACGAAACCAGCTGGGTCAGATCCCAGAAAGAGCAAGTACCACAAAGGAGGCTTCACTTAAGAACTAAAACCAGCACATCAGAAAATATATTAAAGCAGTTAAAGAACTCGAAGTAAAAGGATAACAACAGTTATAATGAAGTACGAGGGAACCATTCAAGTAGCCAGATCACAATCCTTAAACCAAACAAGGACCGGGGTTGTAACCCTTCACCTGAATAGAACTCCGTCTCCAATCCTGTTGGTAAGGTAAAACATTACAAGCATGACGTGGGGTGCAATAAGACAATAAACAAAGAGAGGGCTTAGAACTATTCCGGAAGCCAGGTTACAACCCCTAAACCAAACAAGGACCGGGGTTATAACCTTTCGCCTGAACAGACTCAGCCTCTGATCTTTATTGCTAAGAGTGACAATCATGCGATCAAACCTGCAATAATCGATCACTGAAACTATACCATACAATCGCACCCGGCCAATCAGTGACTACGGCTTTCTACATTAGCTAACTAGATTTGTCTCAACATGCAGTGAGATGTTCCTCCAGCCACAAGCCATGTAGCTAATCCAGGTTATCCAGGCGACTTGGGTTCATTACGCAGTACATTGTTCTTTTCATATATCAATGAGTTTGGACTTGTGCCCTACGCGTCGGTAGGCTGCAAGTCACACAATGGTGGCCGGGATAACGGGATCGCCTGTAGCTGGGAAAATCTCTCATGACTACTGAATTATTCTAGTTATTTGTCTTAGCCATTTACAGTGGGTACCCCTGACCGTGGTACTCAGGGATCCCTTTCCTAGACATGATACAAACATTACCGGTTCAATTGTACAAACACAATCACCCACGGTGTCCAGGCCATCAAATCTTGTCATGTCATGCTTACTGTCAGGAGTGCACCGCGTCGGGCCACTATCATGTCATATCGAAAGTGTACCACAACGGGTCACCATCATGTCCGAGAATAATTAATTTAGCACAAGTACACATATATTAATTAAATATAAAAAGGGGCAAGGGCTGCGGGGGACTCATGCGGCTCGGGAAATTTCCATGCGGCCAGCGGTCACATGGCCATATGCGGCTAAGCAATAAAATATGAACATGCATGCTAGCAGGCCAATGTATTTAATACATTAATATAATACATAAATGTAATGCATTAATATATTAAATACATTACATTAATGTATATTATATTAATATACACTAAATAATAAATAATATATTAATATATGCTAATGTATGCTTGCATGCATTAAATATTATTAATATGCATGAGGCTGGTAGGAGCCATATGCGGCTATGATACATTAAAATAATAAAATGCATTGAAGTAATGCATTTGCCCCATATGCGGCTGGCTTCTGCCTTAATAAGGCCATGCATAGTGCATAATAATAATAAAATTTGCGTTAAGTAATATTTTAATATAATGCATTAGAAAAGAGCTCAGGACGAATGCATTAAATGTATTCCTCCAATGCCTATGCGGCTATGATGCATTTAGTTGCAATCCTAAGGACTAAAGTATAAAATATAAACTTTAAGGCCTTGAAATGCATTAAGGCTTAAAATAGTACATTAATTATTAAATGTTATATAAGCTATGCGGCTAGCCCCTTTCCAGGATGCTTAACCCAAGCTTTAGAGCATAAAGGACAAAGGCTTTAACCAAGCATTCAAAGCATAAAGGACAAAAATGCTTTAACCAAGCATTTAAAGCATAAAGGACAAAATGCTTTGAGAATGGATTAATATTGCATCCACCCATGTGGCTAGCTCCAGAACCCATGCGGCTAGCAAAGGATTTCTTAGGAAAATGTATGGAAAATGCATTAAGAAAGAATGCATAAAAATTGCATTATAAGAAAAGTGCATTAAAGGCTTTCCTTAAGGTCTATGCGGCTCATTACGTGAGCTTGCATGCTAAATGCATACAAAAGCTCATGCATTCCTAAGAAAGCATATGCGACTCCTTATTAGAGTAATGTACTAATGTACTCCTGAATGCTTATGCGGCTGGCTTTTGCATTGCATGCTGCCAAGATTTTAAAAGGTGAAATGGCCATGCGGCTGAGTGCTGAAATGCCCATGCGGCTCAGCAAAATTTTCACAGATCGAATTTGGAACAAACAAAATTTCCTGCAATCATGGGACCCTCAACTAGCAAATATGCAAGTTTGATAGATCCAAAATTCTAGAAACCGAAAATACCACAAAGCTGGATCTACAAGAATTTAACAATGGAAATAAAAAATGCCAAGTACTAAAGTGGATTAAAAACACATAAGAAAAATAATAGAACATTAAAAATGGACTTTCTCTATGAAGCAAGGTGCACTTGTCTAAGCTCTCCCACTCTCTCTATCTCTCTCTGGTGGTTGAAAAAGTAATGGTGAAGAAGAAGAAGTAATGAAGAGAGAGAAATGAGTGGTGGGATATTTAATGAAAGTGGTGGTGGTAGGTGGGATATTAATGAAGGGGGTGGTAGGTGGGAGTGGTTCACATAAAACTGAACCATGCAAACCAAGCCGAACCAAGTCAAGTTGGGCCGAACCAACCAAGAAAACATGCAATATGGGTCTAAATACGTCTACGTATACCGAGATACGTAATATGAACAATGGTCATTACAACTCTACCCACCTTAAAAGAATTCCGTCCTTGAAATTTAATCAAGTGGCTAGATATGCAAGGACAAGCTATACTACTCACAGGCAAGCTATACTAGTTAAGCAATCAAACAATCATTCATGCAAGCAAGGAATCGAAGACATGAGGCATAAGAAGGATATTATAACTCACGAGTCAAATAGGTCGGGATATCGCGATCGGATATCATCCTCACGCTCCCACGTTGACTCACCCAAAGAGTGATGAGCCCAAGTAATACGGACTAACTTGATAGTCTTGTTTTTTAGTATCTTCTCTCTTTGGTCTAATATGGATACGGGCCTCTCCTCATACGAAAGATTGGTACCCACAACCAATTCCGAATGATCCAGGATGTGGCTCGGGTCCGGGATATACCGTCTTAGTTGGGATACGTGGAACACGTCATGTACCTCTCTCAGAGACGGTAGAAGAGCGAGACGATAGGACACATCTCCTACTCGCTCCAGAATGTCGAACGGCCCTATATACCTAGGACTAAGCTTTCCCCGTACGCCGAAACGAATGACGCCACGGTTAGGCGAGATCCTCAGGAATACGTGGTCGTCGACAGAAAATTCAAGGGGACGTCGATGAGAATCGGCCCAATGGCGCTGACGATCTTGTGCAACGCGAAGATGATCTCTGACTCTCCTGACCACCTCAACTGTCCGAGCGATCATTTCTAGACCAAGCATCTGTCTCTCTCCTACATCGTCCCATGCTAGTGGAGATCTGCACTTCCTTCTATATAGTGCCTCGAACGGAGCCATCTGGATACTGGCTTGGAAACTATTATTGTAGGAGAACTCCACCAGGTGCAGGTGATCTTCCCACGAACCATCGAAGTCAAGTGTACAAGATCTCAATATATCCTCAAGAGTCTGGATCATGCGTTCCGACTGACCATCTGTCTGCGGGTGATATGCTGAGCTGAACTGGAGGCGAGTTCCCAAGCTCTCTTGCAAGCTACGCCAAAAGTGTGACGTGAATCTTGAATTTCAGTCCGAGGTGATACTGACTGGTACACCGTGGAATCTGACAATCTGTCGAAGATACATCTCTGCTAGCTGAGCCGTCGACCGACCCACTCTGAATGGAAAAAAGTGAGCCACCTTCGTGAGCCTGTCAACTATAACCCAAACAGCATCTCTACCGGCTGGGGATCTAGGTAATCCAGTCATAAATTCCATGGTTATATGCTCCCACTTCTATTCAGAAATCGGCAAGGGCTGAAGAAGTCCAGATGGCCTCTGGTGTTCAGCCTTGACTTGTTGGCAGACCAAACACCGAGAGACAACCCGAGCTATCTTCCTCTTCATGCCATTCTACCAAAAGTGCTGACGGATATCTCGGTACATCTTCGTGCCATCGGAGTGAATCGAATACTGAGAACTGTGAGCTTCTGACATCACCTCATGTCTGATATCTCCACTGGGTACACAAAGACGCTTACCATATCGAAGTGTACCATCTTCATGAATGCATAATTTCGGTCGTCGTCCTGCTTCACATTCTGCTCTAAGCCGCTGAAGCTTAGAATCGAAGGACTGAGCTATCTTGATCCTCTCAACTATACTGGACCATACTTGCATGCTGGCCATCAATGCCACATTGGTAGGAAGGACAACCTCTATACCCATCTTTTGAAGATCTCCTAACAACTCTGGTTGTGCTGTCAGAAGGTAAACTCCGGCTCTTCTGCTTAATGCATCTGCCACAACATTGGCCTTCCCAGGGTGATACTGCAGGTTGACATCATAATCCACAAGTAGCTCTAGCCATCTTCTCTGACGCATGCTAAGGTCCTTCTGGGTGAAAACATACTTCAGACTCTTGTGGTCGATGAATATCTCTACCCTATCTCCATACAAGTAGTGTCTCCACAATTCAAGTGCAAACACTACTGCTGCCAGCTCTAAGTCATGGGTTGGGTAATTCCTCTCATGATCACGAAGTTGACGTGACGCATAAGCTATTACCTTCCCATGCTGCATCAAAACACATCCTAAACCCTTGCCTGAAGCGTCACAGTACACTGAAAATCCTCCGGTCCCATCTAGAAGTGTGAGAACGGGTGCCGTCATCAAGCCTCGCTTTAGCTTCTCAAAAGACTCTTGACACTCTATTGTCCAAGCAAACTGCACATCCTTGCGGGTCAACTGTGTCAATGGTGCTGAAATCCGAGCAAAGTCCGAAACGAATCTTCGGTAATAGCCGGCTAATCCAAAAAAACTGCGAACTTCTGCAACTGTGCGGGGCACTGGCCATGTTTCGATAGCCACTATCTTCTAGGGATCCACTTCCACTCCACCCTTGGTGATGATATGACCCAAGTATGAAATGCGATCGAGCCAAAACTCGTATTTACTAAACTTGGCATACAACTGGTGCTCTCGGAGAATCTGGAGGACTACTCTGAGATGCTGCTCATGCTCCGCTTCACTCTTGCTGTAGACCAGGATATCGTCTATGAACACGATCATGAACTGATCCAAATAAGGCATAAAGATACGATTCATGAGGTCCATGAATACTGCCGACGCATTGGTTGCTCCAAAGGGTATAACAAGGAACTCCCAATGCCTATATCTGGATCTGAAAGCTATCTTCGGGATGTCCTGCTCACTGACTCTGATCTGGTTGTATCCTGACCGCAAATCGATCTTCGAGAATACTGTCGCTCCTCTGAGTTGATCAAACAAGTCATCTATCCTGGGGAGAGGATATCTATTCTTGAGTGTCACTGAGTTCAAGGTACGATAGTCAACACATAATCTGGACGTACCATCCTTCTTTTTCACAAGAAGCATCGGGGCTCCCCAAGGCGATCCACTAGCACGAATGAATCCCTTGGTTCTGAGTTCTTCAATCATCTTATAAAATACCTCCAATTCTGACGATGTCATCCTGTAGGCTCTCTCTGACACTGATTCTGTCCCGAAAATGAAGTCGATAGTAAACTCGATCTCCCGTTCTGGCGGCATTCCTGGAAGCTCTTCCGGGATAACATCTAGAAATTCCTTGACTATCCGAGGTAACTGTACTGTTGCTACGGCCATCCGCAATACTGGAGGAGAAGGTTCCACTTCGCCTCGAGAAAAGGAAAACTCTGGCTCGCCTGGAATGCTAAAAACAACTCTGCCAATATGACAGTCTATCCTAGCATACTGGTCTCTCAACCAATCCATCCCTAAGACCACATCATAATCGGCCATCGGAAATTCTATCAGCCTAGCGGGAAACTCTCTACCGCTAACCACGATCCGACACGAGAAAAATACTCTATTTACTCCCACAAGACCATTACCAGTAAGTATATTAAGCCTTACTGATAATGACTCGAGCTCCAGCCCTATCCGTGTCACAAATCGTGCAGACATAAATAAAAGTGATGTACCAGAATCAAATAAAACTGAAGCAAAAAATGTGTTGACGAGAATAGTACCTGCCACTACCTCACCTGGTGCCACTCCTTCTTCTTCCATGGTCAAAGCCAACACTTGACCATGTCCTCTGGGTGCCGGCCCTCTCTGCTGGAATCCTCTCTGCCTATTCTAGGCTTACGCCTGGGCAAACTACTGAGGCCTTTGCTGATGAAAAGCTTGGGTCTGCGTCGGCAACGGCCTCGGGGATGGAAACTGCTACTGGACTGGTATAGGGGCTGGTCCCCTCACTGATGAACTGGTCCTGGCTGGTGATGAGTCAGTCCTGAACGGGCAGGACCCTACCTTGTGGTCTGGCGCTCCACAAAGCAAACACAATCATTGAGCCTTACGACACTCTGAAACAACGTGTCCAGGCTTCCCACAATAAGAGCAGCCCATAGGGGAAGACTGCTTCTGCTTCTGCTGCTGAGGGTGTGTCGGGGTTGAATGCTAAACCGACGTAACCGAAGCTTCCCTTCTCGGAGCTCCAATGGTCAAAGCCCTGGCTGCCGGGGCTGGGGCTGATGACTGATTCATCTGGCTGTGAGATCGCTTTCGACCTCCAGTCCTGTCCACTATCTGCTGGGAGGTATACTCATGCCTCCTAGCTGCCCTCAATACCGCATCAAAAGTCTGATGCTCAAACTGCTCCACCGCCAGCAAAATCTCCAGGTGGAGTCCCTGTTGAAATTGCTGGGCTCTATCGAACTCGGTCGCCACCAAGGTGGGAGCAAATCGGCTAAGTCTAGAAAAATTGGCCGCATACCCATCGACCGTCCTGTCCATCTGCTTCAAATTGGTGAACTTGGTCTGTAGATCGTACCGAGCCACCGTATCGAAGTACTTGGTCCGGAACCGCTCACGGAATACTGTCCAAGCAATAGGCGCCACTAATCCAACGGCCTGTGCCGCCCACCAGCTGCGGGCTAGATCCAATAACTGCAGGCGCACCACGGCCACCTTCTCATCTTCTGGGGTCTTCGGGGCCTCCAATATCACCTCTGTGTCCTGAAGCCATACATCAGCAGCGATAGCATCTTCGCTGTCATCAAAGAATGGAGGGTTCAGGCGCTTGAAACTGTTCGCTGCACTATTCCCATGATGTCCACCTCTGCCCAGAGCATCTGCCATGGCCTGATGCAAGGCATCCCCTCGACGATCCTGCGATGCAAGCAACTCCCTGATAAGTCCCACCAAGGCCCCCATCATCCTACCTCGCGGGCTGGACTGACTGCACCGGGGGTTCTGGGTCTCTGGAAGGCATGGCCCGGGAGGCTGCTCCTGAGTGCTGGGCCTGGTCTTCTTGTTGCTGCTGGTCCATAGGGTGCGCTTCGCCTTGCTGATCAGCAGGTCCAGGAACAATGCCGTTGAAGAAGACGACATAGGAAACAATAAGGAAGGACCAAGTGTCATTACCACATTTCTAATTTGAGGGTAAATTTGTCATTTTTGGGGTAATTAAAATTTATTAGTATTAATTAGAATTTATGGAAATTTTTAGAAATTATTTGGGATTTATTTGGACTAGTGTGATTTTTGGTCAGTTTTGACTCATGTAGACCAACCTAAAAACTAACCCTAGTTAGTGGGCCATGGTTAGGTCAAGAGACTCTAGTCTAACCTAGCCTAAGACTTGGTTTAGGTCTTTTTAGCAAATAGGAATAGGAGTCATAAGTCATGACTTGTGGTTTTAGAACCATTGTTAATCTAATCTACATTTAGCTTTGTAGTGGCCCAAGGCCCAACCAAATGACAAGACCCCAACCCAATCCCCAAGTGGTCGGCCACCCTTAGCCTAGGGAATCTCA
Source organism: Iris pallida (assembly GCA_029216955.1). Lineage (NCBI taxonomy): Eukaryota > Viridiplantae > Streptophyta > Magnoliopsida > Asparagales > Iridaceae > Iris > Iris pallida. The sequence continues at coordinate 37,167,725 of JANAVB010009198.1, read as the reverse complement.
CCCTATATAATCCCTCTCAAAACTAGGGTTGCCTCTTTCCATAGGAAGAGCCCTAATTTCAAGGAGGTGAGTTCTTGTCTTCATTAATTCACCATAAATTCATTTTTGGTCCTAAAATCCTCAAATTAGTTGCAATGATTTCTAATGCTGGTATTCTTGCTGCTATGGATGTTTTGGTCCAGCTTGCTATTGATTGGAAGTGATTTGGACATCAAGCAAAGTGCTAGGAAGAGCCCTTTCCCATTGAAAGTTCACATAGAGGTAATTTCTCCAAAACTCCATGAAATTTCATGTAGTCTTCACCAATAGGAAGCCCTAAGGGTCTCCCTAGGGTTTGGATAGGATTCATGTCCTGTGTCAGTGGTTTCGTGTCCATTCTGGACACGTATCAGTGCCAGTGGCACTATATTCGACGAAATGCCTCAAAGGGCATTTCGATCGATTTATTTAATTCTTTTGATTAGGAATGATAGATTTGATGTTGTCTCTAGGTTCCTGTGCTTGTGTCTTGGTTTCGTGTCGCTTTTGTGTTGCTTGGTAGCATGGACACGCGCGTGCACACGGCCGTGCGCAGCTACAGGGATCCCCTGCTACTCGGGGGAGATATCTCCCTGGACACGACACTTGGACACGTATAAATTGACACACACTATGGGGCAGTGTCTGTCATGACACTCCCCAAGTGGCACGACTTCTCGTGTCGTGTCGGACACGGAATCGTGTGTGCACAGGGACACTGTGCGGTTAGGTATTCTGGAATTGGTTTCAGTTGTTTAATCATTTCTAAATATTCTTAATTCATGTTTTAATGATAGTTTGGATCCTAAACATCATGTTTAATCCCTGTTTAATTGAAGTTACATAATTGATTGGGTCAAGGTGGTGTTTTGGCTCGAAATTAGGATTCAAGGCCTGTCACTGACACATGTTCTGATACTGGAGTTCACCCCTGTTAGTTTCAGTTAAATTTACATTGTTCAATAGTTTTTAATCCTAATACTAATGATTAATTGCTAAGTTAAACTTTAATTGTGTTCCCCACATGCTTAGCTTACCAAGGTTAATTTGGGTTAAAGTATTGATATAGTTTGAATTGTTTTGCAATGACTAAATGCCATCACATTGAAACTGGAATGTGCTCACTGTTAAACTAGTGTTAAATCTGGGATTCATTACCATGATTAGTTCTCCATTGCTTGATTCACTGTCCTATTTTCTCTACTGATATTTTGTACACTGGTTTTGATACATTGCATCCCCTGTGAACATCCCCTTCTCTTTCCAGTCAATAACCGAGTTGTTTCTGTACTTGCCATGTAGTAATCACACTGAATTTACACTGCTCTTACATGTGTTCCTGTTTTTGAATCTGGGATTTAGTTCCAATTGATATGTATGAATTTGTTTCCTTCTTCCTATTTAATCAAATGTGTTAACATTGGAAAACTGAGAATTGTTCAGTTTTGAAATTACCTTAGATTTTCCAGTTTGGGTATGCTTAAGTTGAACCATGGATTTGATTCCCTTCCTTTCCCTTAACTGATACAAAGTAGTGTGCTAACTTTGATATGAAAACTGAGATTGCTATGTATAAACTGAGTATGTTTTCCAGTGTTCCTATGAGTACCTGAGTTTTAAATGAACTGTTAAGGTTATAGAGTAAACTGGAAGTTAAGAAAAAGTGAATTGTTTTGCAATGTACAAATCCTGCATTTTCATTCCTGTCAAACCATTTTTCAGTTCTATTAAACTTGGATTTGTTCCCTGTTAAACCATTGTCTTACCTGAGAATGTAGGGCCATGTCTGGGGTTCCCTTCCCTTTTACTGATTTAGTAAATTCAGTTCACACACACGCCACTAGCTCTCTCTCTATTTTCCTAATTGTTTAGTATTGTGGTAGGCTAGTTGTTAGAATACTACATGTGTGTGTGAATTCTATAATGTGTGTGAGTGCATATATTGGTATAAACTTTCTTTGTAACTAGTGATGTAGGGTTACTTTAGTCTAGATTTTGGTAGTGTATATTGTGATGCTCATGTGTGGTGGTTAGTGAGATAGTGATTGTTAAGAGTCTAGAAATTAGCTAGGCTATTTTATGATGTGACTAGTATAGGCTTGCTTAGCCTTGATAGGATTGGTGCTAGCTAGTATAGATGGAAATAGTCTAGTTTAGACTCCACTAGACTTGGTTGACCTAGTTTGACTTCCAGGGTTGACCAGAGTTGACCAAGAGTTGACTTTGGCCTAGATTGACTTAGAATCATGTAGAATGCATAATAGGGTTCCATGTTACTATTCTGGACTTGTTGTGACTTGTGCTGTTCTGTTTAGGAGCCAGACACCACTCCTTGGACAGTACGTTTCATTCCGGACACTCAGTTACAGGCGAGTACATTCTCTGATCATTTCATATCCTGCTTAGAATTATTACCTGCAGTAGATTACTTTACTTGTACTGTCACGTTGGTCACACGGATTGGTACTATATGGATCTCTACATGCGATGTTATCCCCCTCGGGAGCATCGGGTACATTGTGCTTGTGCGTTTCACTTACATCATGTACTCCTGTGCTTCTATTTTATATGTGCACTCCTGTGAATCTTGTACTCTCATGTTCACGGAGCCCCCATGTATACTATCATGTGCACCCTATATGGGCCCCTATGTGATATCTTGTACAATAACATAACCTGTATAGATCCTTGTGTATTGATTGGGGTACGGGGGAGTAGAATTGGGCATGTGAATAATACACCAGTAGTTTCTTATCAGAATCTCATCCTTAGTGTCTTATCAGAATCTCCTATGCCATTTACATGTCCATATTGTACTCTGACTCACTAGTCACTGCTAGTTCTCTATGTATAGTAGATATTTACATTACAGTTCTCTTCCTGTTTACATACCGCATTTCTTCAGTACTCGTATCTTACTTTACTGCATGTTTTTACTTTCTAACCTGCTATGATCTGTTGAGATGTACTGTGCTCGCTCCTGTCCTGACTGGACCTGTTGAAAATATTACAGAGGACGAGGAGGAGGCTTGCCTGGACACCTACAACAGGGCAGCCTTAGATGACACCTGTGAGCTGGACCCTCAGGAGGATCCAGCAGTAGCTTAGGACTTTCCCCCGACTGCCTAGACTAGATTAGCTAGCTTGTCTTTCATTTGTAGTTTTGAGACATGTTCTAGTTAGACTATTTATGTGGAGATCAGTTGTATATATTCTTTTATCTGAGACTTGTACTGCTGGGATTATCTTAGACTACTGTTTTATCTATTTCATTTCCTTGAGTTCTGTTCATATCGTGCTATATCTTCCTTAGTTGTGATTGAGTTTCTATTGCTATGTCACCCCCACTCGGGGAGTATAAACTGTTTAGATATTTACATTGCTAGATGTTGTGACCTAGGACAGCGTTCTACCGCCGACACTGCGGCATAGGCTGGGCGTATTCACGTCTCGTGCCCCAACTCTAGGGTGCGGGTCGTGACACGTTTTTAGTGGTGGCCCATGCAGGTCTACACTAGAAGTGTAGTGGTATTCGAACTAGAGTATCACTACAGCCTGCTATAGGATATAGGACGTTAATTTTAAGATACTCGATCACTTTAGGAAAATTCCTTTATTTGCCATCTAAATTCTTTTGTCTGCTGATCCTTTGAATTATAATTGTCCGCCTTTGTTATATCGCTTCTTTCTCAGAAATTGATACTCTTGTTTGTCTATCTTCAGGATGGTAGAGACTCATTCGCAGCGTGCCGTCCATGAGGATGCTATAGAGGGGACTGCTACCTCTCAGCCAGCACGGCGAGGCCAGGGGACTGCAGCTCTTGTCACCTCAGCTCGTATTGAGACCTCGGCAGCCGCAGCAGGGGGTATGCACCCACCAGCTGGGAGGCAGGACCCGAACTTTCCAGAGGATCCTTTTCAGCCACCACCGCCTCCAGGACATATGGACGCAGCTCAGATGTTCGCTTATTTCCAGCAGTTCATGGACCGGCAGCAGGCTCGGCAGGACAGAGGCATGGAGTTGGCCGTCACGACAGCCGCAGCTCGACTAGTAGTGCAGCAGCAGAGGACACCAGGGATCGAGCAGTTTCAGAAGATGAGCCCCAGGGACTTCATGGGGACAGAGGGGATCCTGTATGCCGACGAGTGGATCGAGCATATGGAGGAGATCTTCAGCTTGGCCAGGATTCCGGCAGACCTTCAGATCGAGGCAGCAGCTAGCCGGATGCGAGATCTTACTCGCACCTGGTATCAGTCGGACCCCAGGGTGGGAGTGCCAGGACAGACTTGGGAGCAGTTCAGGGGCTTCTTCAAGAAGAAGTTCTTCCCGGATTCGGCAGTCAGAGCCTTGGAGACGCAGTTTGAGAGCTTGGTCCAGGGGAGCCTCTCAGTTGAGGAGTATGCGGGAGAGTTTGGCCATCTCGACAGGTTTGTTGAGGGTCTGAGCGAGACGGCGAAGGCCCAGAGGTTCCGGAAGGGTCTGGTCAAGGAGGTCAAGTCCCTGACCAAGGGGAACCGAGATGCTACGTTTGAGAAGATCTTGACGGGAGCCCTGCTAGCAGAGGATAATCTTGAGCTTAGGCTCAAGAGAGGGAGAGACCCAGCTGGGGGCAGTAGCAGCAGCGGAGGCCAGGCCAAGAGGCCTCATTTTCAGCACCAGCAGCCGAGGCAGTTTCAGCCGCAGCCAATTCAGCAGAGGCCGGCCCATCAGCAGCAGTTCCAGCATCAGGCACCCAGGCAGACAGTCAGTTGCACCTTCTACAAGAAGCCAGGGCATGGATGGAATGAGTACAGGAAGAGGCTTGGGAAGTGCCTTCTTTGCGGAGCAGCAGATCACCAGATGAGGGAGTGCCGCATAGCACGAGCAGCTCCAGGAGGAGGAGCCAGAGCTCCAGCAGGTCAGCAGCGGGGACCAGCCCTGCCGACGCAGCAGCAGAGGTTTGTCCAGCACCAGCAGCAGGCCAGGGGAGGCCAGCAGGGGCGAGCTTTCGCCATGGCAGCTGGAGATGCAGAGGCAACTGGAGAGCTGATTGCAGGTTCGATTCTTCTCGACTCCAGTCCAGCATTAGCATTGTTTGATTCCGGTGCATCGCATAGCTTCATTTCAGTATCTTTTGCGATTAGACACGATATCATAGCTGAATCGTTGCCTAGGACTTACAAGATCACGACCGGGGGTGGTATTATCCTCGTGAGTGATGTTTGTAAGGGTCGGAGAGTAGTTTTGGGAGGCCGTGAGTTGGAGGTGAGCCTGCTCGTAATGCCATTGCCGAACTACGATTTAGTACTAGGCATGGATTGGTTGAGCAGGCACCACGCCAGCATTGATTGCAGAGGGGATAGAGTTCTGTTCAGAGCGCCAGGGGAGCCAGAGTTCGAGTATTCCGGACGTCAGGCAGAGCAGAGCAGCGGAGTCTTCTGTGGAGTCTCGGTCGAGGAGCAGACGATTCCACACCCCTTGATAGCAGAGTATATGGATGTTTTCCCGGAGGAGTTGCCGGGACTGCCACCAGACAGGGACACTGAGTTCTCGATAGACTTGGTTCCAGGAGCGGAACCCATCTCTCAGCATGTCTATCGGGTGAACAAAAGCGAGCTGGTGGAGCTGAAGAAGCAGGTGGATGAGCTACAGGACAAGGGCTTCATCCGCTCGAGTTCGTCGCCATGGGGTGCACCAGTGTTGTTCGTGCCGAAGAAGGATGGGTCAGTACGCATGTGTATTGACTATAGGGCACTCAACAACCTCACGATCAAGAACAGATACCCACTACCGCGGATCGACGATCTGTTTGACCAGTTGAGCGGAGCTCGGGTATTTTCTAAGATTGATCTGAGGTCGGGATATCACCAGGTGAAGGTGAAGGGGGAGGATATTCCCAAGACCGCTTTCAGGACGCGGTATGGACAGTTCGAGTTTTTGGTTATGCCATTTGGGCTAACCAATGCACCAGCTGTGTTTATGAACCTTATGAACAAGGTATTCCATCAGTATCTGGATCAGTTTATAGTAGTGTTTATTGATGATATCTTGATATATTCTAAGACTGAGAAGGAGCACGAGGAGCATCTGCGGATAGTGCTGGAGATTCTCAGGAAGGAGCAGCTTTATGGGAAACTCTCTAAGTATGAGTTTTTCTTGGACCGGGTAGATTTCTTAGGGCACGTGGTGACTGGAGATGGTATCTCAGTTGACCCCAAGAAGATTGTAGCGGTTGAGGCATGGACAGCACCGACTTCAGTTGCAGAGATCAGGAGCTTCCTGGGGCTGGCAGGATATTACCGGAGATTTGTACAGGATTTCTCCCGGGTTGCAGAGCCGTTGACACGGTTGACCCGGAAGGATACTGAGTATGCATGGTCAGAGGAGTGTCAGGCAGCTTTTGATGAGTTGAAGAAGCGGCTGACGACAGCTCCGATTCTGACGTTGCCTTCAGGATCAGGTGGATTCACTATTTATAGTGATGCTTCAGGGAAGGGGCTAGGTTGTGTGTTGCAGCAGCACGGGAAGGTGATTGCCTATGCTTCCAGGCAGTTACGTCCCCATGAGAAGAATTACCCTATCCACGACCTGGAGCTGGCAGCAGTGATTTTTGCTTTGAAGCTGTGGAAGCATTATCTGTATGGTGAGCGGGTGGAGATCTTCACAGATCACAAGAGCCTAAAGTATGTGTTCACTCAGAAGGAGTTGAACATGAGACAGCACAGATGGTTGGAGTTGATGAAGGACTTCGACATTGTACTGCAGTATCATCCGGGGAAGGCCAACGTGGTTGCCGATGCCTTGAGTAGGTATCCGACAGCCATGTGTTTGACTATGGATCGGCATTTGCTTGCCGACTTGGAGAGCCTTGGGATTGAGGTTATCGTGCCAGGAGTGCAGATGCAGCTGTGGAGGATACAGATACAGTCAGACTTGGTGGACAGGATCAAGGTGGCCCGGTTCGAGGATGTGGCTTTTCAGAGTATCAGAGAGCAGATCAGTATTGGTGTAGGGGATCTCGAGTTCTCACTTGCAGAGGATGGTGCCCTGAGGCACGGTGCCAGGTTATGTGTGCCTAGCGGGGAGCTCAGAGAGCAGATTATGCAGGAGGCCCACAGATCTCAGAACTCTATACACCCGGGTGCCAACAAGATGTACCGAGATCTGCGGGAGCACGTATGGTGGTCAGGAATGAAGCAGGAGGTATCCCAGTTCGTAGCTAGGTGCTTGGTCTGTCAGCAGGTCAAGGCAGAGAGACAGAGGCCCGGTGGATTGTTGCAGCCGCTGCCCATTCCCGAGTGGAAATGGGAGCATATCACGATGGACTTCGTTTTAGGATTGCCGCGTACTCCAGGAGGGAAAGACGCGATTTGGGTCATCGTGGACAGGTTGACCAAATCGGACCACTTCTTGCCATTCAAGGTGGGCACGTCTACAGAGAGGCTGGCAAAGATGTATATGCGGCAGATAGTCAGGATCCACGGAGTTCCGATCAGCATCGTCTCAGATCGGGATAGCCGTTTTACTTCCCTTTTCTGGAGGAGTCTGCAGACCAGCTTGGGCACTCAGCTCAAGTTTAGTACTACATACCACTCCCAGATGGACGGACAGTCAGAGCGGACTATTCAGACCCTTGAGGATATGCTGCGGACGTGCGTTCTGGACTTTGGAGGTTCCTGGGAGGATCATCTTCATTTGGTGGAGTTTGCCTATAACAATAGTTTCCAGGCCAGCATCGAGATGTCACCTTTCGAGGCTCTGTATGGGCGTAGGTGCCGTACACCCTTATCCTGGGATGATGTTGGTGAGCGAGCTTTGTTGGGGCCAGAGATGATTGTGGATGCGGCCGAGAAGGTGAAGCTCATCCGGGACAGACTTCGCGTGGCGCAGGACAGACATCGGCACTGGGCCGATAGCCACCGGAGGCCCTTGGAGTTTGAGGTACAGATTAGAGTAGGATTAGATTAGGTTGTTGTTTGTGATTTTTGATCATGTTTGATTTATTTTAATTGAGACCTTGTTTGTGATTAGGTCGGAGACCAGGTTTTCTTGAGGATATCTCCGACTCATGGTACGATACATTTTGGTGGAGGCGGAAAGCTTAGCCCACGCTTCATCGGCCCTTTCGTCATCAGCGGGAGAGTCGGTGACGTGGCTTACAGGCTAGACTTGCCGCCTGCACTTGTGGGGGTCCATAACGTATTCCATGTATCACAGTTGAGACGGTACGTGGCTGACCCTAGCCATGTGCTCGATCATTCGGAGATTGAGGTGGGTCCTTCTCTCAGCTATCCAGAACAGCCTGTGGAGATTCTGGATCGACGAAAGAAGGTTCTGAGGAACCAGGTGATACCCTTGGTACGCATCGCATGGAGGCATCATTCTCCAGGAGAGTCTACCTGGCAGCGGGAGGATGAGATGCGCGAGCGGTACCCTTATCTTTTTAGGACCGTGAGGTATACTTTCTATCCTTCTCATCAGTTGCATTTCGCCTTTCAATTTCGAGGACAAAATTCCTTTAAGGAGGGCAGATTTGTCATTACCACATTTCTAGTTTGAGGGTAAATTTGTCATTTTTGGGGTAATTAAAATTTATTAGTATTAATTAGAATTTATGGAAATTTTTAGAAATTATTTGGGATTTATTTGGACTAGTGTGATTTTTGGTCAGTTTTGACTCATGTAGACCAACCTAGAAACTAACCCTAGTTAGTGGACCATGGTTAGGTCAAGAGACTCTAGTCTAACCAAGCCTAAGACTTGGTTTAGGTCTTTTTAGCAAATAGGAATAGGAGTCATAAGTCATGACTTGTGGTTTTAGAACCATTGTTAATCTAATCTACATTTAGCTTTGTAGTGGCCCAAGGCCCAACCAAATGACAAGACCCCAACCCAATCCCCAAGTTGCCGGCCACCCTTAGCCTAGGGAATCCCACCCTATATAATCCCTCTCAAAACTAGGGTTGCCTCTTTCCATAGGAAGAGCCCTAATTTCAAGGAGGTGAGTTCTTGTCTTTATTAATTCACCATAAATTCATTTTTGGTCCTAAAATCCTCAAATCAGTTGCAATGATTTCTAATGCTAGTATTCTTGCTGCTATGGATGTTTTGGTCCAGCTTGCTATTGATTGGAAGTGATTTGGACATCAAGCAAAGTGCTAGGAAGAGCCCTTTCCCATTGAAAGTTCACATAGAGGTAATTTCTCCAAAACTCCATGAAATTTCATGTAGTCTTCACCAATAGGAAGCCCTAAGGGTCCCCCTAGGGTTTGGATAGGATTCGTGTCCTGTGTCAGTAGTTTCGTGTCCATTCTGGACACGTATCAGTGCCAGTGGCACTGTGTTCGACGAAATGTCTCAAAGGGCATTTCGATCGATTTATTTAATTCTTTTGATTAGGAATGATAGATTTGATGTTGTCTCTAGGTTCCTGTGCTTGTGTCTTGGTTTCGTGTCGCTTTTGTGTCGCTTGGTAGCATGGACATGCGCGTGCACACGGCCGCGCGCAGCTACAGGGATCCCCTGCTACTCGGGGGAGATATCTCCCTGGACACGACACTTGGACACGTATAAATTGACACACACTATGGGGCAGTGTCTGTCATAACACTCTCCAAGTGGCACGGCTTCTCGTGTCGTGTCGGACACGGAATTGTGTGTGCACGGGGACACTGTGCGGTTAGGTATTCTGGAATTGGTTTCAGTTGTTTAATCATTTCTAAATGTTCTTAATTCATGTTTTAATGATAGTTTGGATCCTAAACATCATGTTTAATCCCTATTTAATTGGAGTTACATAATTGATTGGGTCAAGGTGGTGTTTTGGCTCGAAATTAGGATTCAAGGCCTGTCACTGACACATGTTCTGATACTGGAGTTCACCCCTGTTAGTTTCAGTTAAATTTACATTGTTCAATAGATTTTAATCCTAATACTGATGATTAATTGCTAAGTTAAACTTTAATTGTGTTCTCCACATGCTTAGCTTACCAAGGTTAATTTGGGTTAAAGTTTTGATATAGTTTGAATTGTTTTGCAATGACTAAATGCTATCACATTGAAACTGGAATGTGCTCACTGTTAAACTAGTGTTAAATCTGGGATTCATTACCATGATTAGTTCTCCATTGCTTGATTCACTGTCCTATTTTCTCCACTGATATTTTGTACACTGGTTTTGATACATTGCATCCCCTGTGAACATCCCCTTCTCTTTCCAGTCAATAATCGAGTTGTTCCTGCACTTGCCATATAGTAATCACACTGAATTTACACTGCTCTTATATGTGTTCCTGTTTTTGAATCTGGGATTTAGTTCCAATTGATATGTATGAATTTGTTTCCTTCTTCATATTTAATCAAATGTGTTAACATTGGAAAACTGAGAATTGTTCAGTTTTGAAATTAACTTAGATTTTCCAGTTTGGGTATGCTTAAGTTGAACCATGGATTTGATTCCCTTCCTTTCCCTTAACTGATACAAAGTAGTGTGCTAACTTTGATATGAAAACTGGGATTGCTATGTATAAACTGAGTATGTTTTCCAGTGTTCCTATGAGTACCTGAGTTTTAAATGAACTGTTAAGGTTATAGAGTAAACTGGAAGTTAAGAAAAAGTGAATTGTTTTGCAATGTACAAATCCTGCATTTTCATTCCTGTCAAACCATTTTTCAGTTCTATTAAACTTGGATTTGTTCCCTGTTAAACCATTGTCTTACCTGAGAATGTAGGGCCATGTCTGGGGTTCCCTTCCCTTTCACTGATTTAGTAAATTCAGTTCACACACACACCACTAGCTCTCTCTCTCTATTTTCCTAATTGTTAAGTATTGTGGTAGGCTAGTTGTTAGAATACTACATGTGTGTGTGAATTCTATAATGTGTGTGAGTGCATATATTGGTATAAACTTTCTTTGTAACTAGTGATGTAGGGTTACTTTAGTCTAGATTTTGGTAGTGTATATTGTGATGCTCATGTGTGGTGGTTAGTGAGATAGTGATTGTTAAGAGTCTAGAAATTAGCTAGGATATTTTATGATGTGACTAGTATAGGCTTGCTTAGCCTTGATAGGATTGGTGCTAGCTAGTATAGATGGAAATAGTCTAGTTTAGACTCCACTAGACTTGGTTGACCTAGTTTGACTTCCAGGGTTGACCAGAGTTGACCAAGAGTTGACTTTGGCCTAGATTGACTTAGAATCATGTAGAATGCATAATAGGGCTCCATGTTACTATTCTGGACTTGTTGTGACTTGTGCTGTTCTGTTTAGGAGCCAGACACCACTCCTTGGACAGTACGTTTCATTCCGGACACTCAGTTACAGGCGAGTACATTCTCTGATCATTTTATATCCTGCTTAGAATTATTACCTGCAGTAGATTACTTTACTTGTACTGTCACGTTGGTCACACAGATTGGTACTATATGGATCTCTACATGCGATGTTATCCCCCTCGGGAGCATCGGGTACATTGTGCTTGTGCGTTTCACTTACATCATGTACTCATGTGCTTCTATTTTACATGTGCACTCCTGTGAATCTTGTACTCTCATGTTCACGGAGCCCCCATGTATACTATCATGTGCACCCTATATGGGCCCCCATGTGATATCTTGTACAATAACATAACCTGTATAGATCCTTGTATATTGATTGGGGTACGGGAGAGTAGAATTGGGCATGTGAATAATACACCAGTAGTTTCTTATCAGAATCTCATCCTTAGTGTCTTATCAGAATCTCCTATGCCATTTACATGTCCATATTGTACTCTGACTCACTAGTCACTTCTAGTTCTCTATGTATAGTAGATATTTACATTACAGTTCTCTTCCTGTTTACATACCGTATTTCTTCAGTACTCGTATCTTACTTTACTGCATGTTTTTACTTTCTAACCTGCTATGATCTGTTGAGATGTACTGTGCTCGCTCCTGTCCTGACTGGACCTGTTGAAAATATTACAGAGGACGAGGAGGAGGCTTGCCTGGACACCTACTACGGGGCAGCCTTAGATGACACCTGTGAGCTGGACCCTCAGGAGGATCCAGCAGTAGCTGAGGACTTTCCTCCGACTACCTAGACTAGATTAGCTAGCTTGTCTTTCATTTGTAGTTTTGAGACATGTTCTAGTTAGACTCTTTATGTGGAGATCAGTTGTATATATTCTTTTATCTGAGACTTGTACTGCTGGGATTATCTTAGACTACTGTTTTATCTATTTCATTTCCTTGAGTTCTGTTCATATCGTGCTATATCTTCCTTAGTTGTGATTGAGTTTCTATTGCTATGTCACCCCCACTCGGGGAGTATAAACTGTTTAGATATTTACATTGCTAGATGTTGTGACCTAGGACAGCGTTCTACCGCCGACTGCGGCGTAGGCTGGGCGTATTCACGTCTCGTGCCCCAACTCTAGGTGCGGGTCGTGACACGTTTTTAGTGGTGGCCCATGCAGGTCTAGACTAGAAGTGTAGTGGTATTCGAACTAGAGTATCACTGCAGCCTGCTATAGGATATAGGACGTTAATTTTAAGATACTCAATCACTTTAGGAAAATTCCTTTATTTGCCATCTAAATCCTTTTGTCTGCTGATCCTTTGAATTATAATTGTCCGCCTTTGTTATATCGCTTCTTTCTCAGAAATTGATACTCTTGTTTGTCTATCTTCAGGATGGTAGAGACTCGTTCGCAGCGTGCCGTCCATGAGGATGCTATAGAGGGCACTGCTACCTCTCAGCCAGCACGGCGAGGCCAGGGGACTGCAGCTCTTGTCACCTCAGCTCGTGTTGAGACCTCGGCAGTCGCAGCAGGGGGTATGCACCCACCGGCTGGGAGGCAGGACCCGGACTTTCCAGTGGATCCTTTCCAGCCACCACCGCCTCCAGGACATGTGGATGCAGCTCAGATGTTCGCTTATTTCCAGCAGTTCATGGACCGGCAGCAGGCTCGGCAGGACAGAGGCATAGAGTTGGCCGTCACGACAGCCGCAGCTCGACCAGTAGTGCAGCAGCAGAGGATACCAGGGATCTAGCAGTTTCAGAAGATGAGCCCCAGGGACTTCATGGGGACAGAGGAGATCCTGTATGCCGACGAGTGGATCGAGCATATGGAGGAGATCTTCCGCTTGGCCAGGATTCTGGCAGACCTTCAGATCAGGCAGCTAGCCAGATGCAAGATCTTGCTCACACCTGGTATCAGTCGGACCCCAGGGTGGGAGTGCCAGGGCAGACTTGGGAGCAGTTCAGGGGCTTCTTCAAGAAGAAGTTCTTTCCGGATTCGACAGTCAGAGCCTTGGAGACGCAGTTTGAGAGCTTGGTCCAGGGGAGCCTCTCAGTTGAGGAGTATGCTGGAGAGTTTGGCCGTCTCGGCAGGTTTGTTGAGGGTCTGAGCGAGACGGCGAAGGCCCAGAGGTTCCGGAAGGGTCTGGTCAAGGAGGTCAAGTCCCTGACCAAGGGGAACCGAGATGCTACATTTGAGGAGATCTTGACGGGAGCCCTGCTAGCAGAGGATGATCTTGAGCTTAGGCTCAAGAGAGGGAGAGACCCAGCTGGAGGCACTAGCAACAGCGGGAGCCAGGCCAAGAGGCCTCATTTTCAGCACCAGCAGCCGAGGCAGTTTCAGCCGCAGCCGATTCAGCAGAGGCCGGCCCATCAGCAACAGTTCCAGCATCAGGCACCCAGGCAGACAGTCAGTTGCGCCTTCTGCAAGAAGCCAGGGCATGGATGGAATGAGTGCAGGAAGAGGCTCGGGAAGTGCCTTCTTTGCGGAGCAGCAGATCACCAGATGAGGGAGTGCCGTATAGCACGAGCAGCTCCAGGAGGAGGAGCCAGAGCTCCAGCAGGTCAGCAGCGGGACCAGCCCTACCGACGCAGCAGCAGAGGTTTGTCCAGCACCAGCAGCAGGCCAGGGGAGGCCAGCAGGGGATTGAGATCTGCAAATTCAGTCTTCACAGTTCCCTGAGAGTCCATATATTTGAAGCATTGGTGGAGAGTTGAAGGTACAATATTATGCTCATGTATCCATGGTCTTTCGAATAGAATTTTGTAAGATACATCTGAGTTGATAACATAAAAGGTCGCTATAGTTCGAAGATCACCTATTTGAATCTTCAGACGAATCTTCTCCAATGGTTTACTCTTTCCAGAGTTAAAACCAACAATTGTTGTACTAGTGTAAGTCAACTCACTAGTAGGAATCCTCAATGGTCTTAGCATACTTTGGAGAATAATACTAATGGAAGACCCAAGATCGATGTAAATCATATCAATTTTAGTAGAGTCAATATACCATGTGTAACACAGAGGCCTGTCGTGTCTATTATGCTTCAACAGCATTCTTCTTGTGTGACGGTAATGTTAGGAATTGATTCCATCACACTATGACATTGGGGACACAACACTGGTATATTGTCAGGACTTTTGAGTTGAGCTAAGCATAAATCTGCCTGTAGCAAAGCTTCACTCAAAGTTTCTCGACTCTCTTTAGAAAGACAAAGCAACTCAAAGATAGAAAGTCTAGCCGAAGTATTAGCTAATTGGGCTAGAATATCGAACTTGAAAGGTTTCATCACTACCCCTTGATTTGAAGCAGACTTCAATGGGACGTCAAAGCGTACTACTTTCTATTTTCTTTTTCAACCGCTGATGGTTTAGAAGATCTTGTCTCAGGAATAGAAGATGACCGAGTTGGTAGTGTTTCAGTGACGTCATCTGCTTCTTTGGGAGTTCCCTCATAATCTTTATGGTACACTTTCCCAGATCTTGTACCAGCAAAAGTTTCTTCTTTAGACACAGGAGAATGAAGTACCATAACAGGATTTAGTCTTCTTTCCCTTAGTCTTCTTCTTGTGAGAATTTTTATGAGGAACCTCAAATCCCAATCTAATGGTATATTTTTGACCTTAAATTTGTAAAGGAATTCGCATTCCTTTATCATAGTTCTAGCCTTTCGCCTTTTGAAAGTCATCGCCCATCTTTTTCATGAGATAGACTGATTGTTGACTGTACATGTGAGTGGGTATCGGACTCTCAACAAATGATCCAACAGAGGAAGAATGAACAGAGACCTCTATAGCCACGGAGTAGGGGCTTTCGAGATAGGAGAAAAAATCCCTACATGAGCTTTCTCATAAGCAGCAAAAACTTGTTGTGCCCTGTATAAAGGGACACTATTCATTGCTAACCATTGTCGATGAGTAAGTTTGAGTTTGGTAGAAGGAGCCAAACTTGGAGGGCATATTTCAGACCCCTCAGTCTATCCTCCAAAGGAATGTCGTCCCAAACATGATCCAAATCATCATGATCTGGAGTAACAACATGAGAAATCATATTACAGGTTTTGACTTTTCGACCTTTCTTGGATTTTGAAGTTTTACTTTCATCTTCCATTTCAGGTACTAAGTCAGGGTATACCCACATGATTTTACCATTTTTTAATGTGAGAGGCAATAATCCTTCACTTTGCTCTCTAGCTGGCGGAAGATTCACAATCTTCATTGTCGCCTTTGGAATTGGGACAATCCCATCTGGAACTTGCTGTGGAGGAAAACCTCCAAATTGAAGAGAAATCATATTAGTTGTGACTGTATGCTCATCATTGGTTAAAGCAATGGCATTAGCATTTATCAACTCTTGGATTTTCTTCTTTAAAACATAGCAAGCCTTGGTAGGATAATTTATGTATCTATGATAGATACAATACTTGGGATTATCAGTTAGATTCACCTCATTAGGTCATTTTGGCTAGAATCTGGAGTTTACCACTCTTCACGAGACATTGGAATATCCCTGGGATATCACTGTCATCAAAAGAGTACTCTTTTTGGTTTGAAAGACTCTGGATTATTTGGAATCATTTTAGGTTTTGAAATATTCACCACTAGGGTTTCCTTCCCTTTCCCATTGCGATTGCCGTAATTGTTACATGAAGAGGCTTTCTTTCCTTTGTCTTCTGAGGCGAAGATCATCCCATGTTCACGAGCCAATCTACCATTGACCTCGGCTGAAAATGCTACTATAATGAACGAGGTCCAATCTGTGAATGGAGAGCCTGTAAAGACAGCAATGGTTGGTCGCAGATTCATTTTGCATGTATCAATTAATGCTGAATCTGGCATACCAGGAGGCATCTTCAAAGTAGCCTGTCGAAAACATTCAATAAACGTCCGAGTATCTTCTTTTTCTTTCTGTTAATCTCTATTAAGGAGGATATATTCATGTCCATGCCTCTTTTATAGAAATGAGAAAGAAACATTACTTTGAATTCGTCAAAAGACGATATGCAATTGTCGGGCAGACTACGATACCAATCGTATGCAGTGCCTGTCAAACACCCAATAAAAACTCGGATGAGAAGAGCATCATTCTTCTGCAGGTGCACAGTCATAATATCAAAATAATTGATATATTGACTTGGAGAAGCCTTTCCATCAAATAACACCATAGATTGTGGCTTAAATTTTGGAGAAAAAGGCACATCATTCCAATGGGGAGGATAAGGTTGCTTGATCCCTAATCTCTGGAGCTGATCTTTGTGCTAAAGAACCTCAAACTGTGCTTTTAACTCACGCACTGCTTGAATAGCTTCACTAGTTTGAGGAAGCACATTTGACTGAATAGTGGCTTGATGTATCGTAACCCCACCGGAGGTGGTACATCTTCTGGAATGAGAGGATCTGGAGATGCGGAGTTTTGATTGATAGCAGGCTCTTGACTAAGATTATTCAAAGGTATGTCAACCCCTTGACTATCTTGAGTTTGTGCTGCTACCTGCACCGGTGTTACCACTGCTGGCTAAACAGTTTGCTGAGTCATTATTATTTGATGCATATTTTGCATCATGGCAAGCATGTCCTTCAGTGATTGTTCTACTACTGAGAGTCGTTCTTTGTATTAGAAGTAGATGTCTCCGATTCTTCTCCGATAACATAAGATTCAACCTCCCTTGAACATACAGAAGGATTGGTGTAGAGGTATGAATCAATGCTATCAGTTTCTGACTCCAAAGACTGGGTACCCTCAGCTTCTGAATCTGAAGATTGCAACGATCTTTGACTTCTTGACCGAGTATGCTGATATACCCCTTCAAAGATGTCAAGGAGTCGGTTGAATTGTTGTTGGCTTGGAGTCCGAGATGAATTAGGTCTTGGATGTCGTCCTCTATTGATATGAGATGCCATATGACTGATGCATAGGACAACTCATGTTCTTGGTCATCAATTTGTTGCTGAGGCACATTGTAGCTTAATCGGTCAAAAACTGACCGTTTAGAAGCCGAACAGCAATATTTGATTACAATCTGGTGACTCATAATGATGATTCTCTTGGGGGAGTATCACAGGAGATTTTTGTGTTTTTACGCTTTTGTACAAGTAACTCACGTAAATCAGAAGGAGTGCAAGGAGTCGTCTTCTTTATTATATTTGGGACAGAGAAACGTTTAGTCCCTTGCGTATAAAGAAGATTACTGGCTTTATTAGCAGAACCAAACTGTATATTTTTATGCGCCTGGAGTTGTGTGCGTAAATCCTGAGATTTTTGTGTACAAAGAATTCCATCAGCATTACGTGTAATATGAAGGTTTGGTACTTTGCGTAAAGCAGTGTAAGAAGATTGTTGGTGAAAAACTGAAGTTTTACCAACAATAGAATTTTGTTTTTACGCTACATGCATGTAGGCAAATTCACTTTAGATGTAAAAGCATCATTGTGAACTTTATCTACCATGTCACCGACAGGAGATTTACCTTTACGCATAGAGCGCAAAACTGGAACATCTGCCACATCACAGACGAGAGATTTACCCTTACTCGTAGAGCGCAAGACTTGAATGTCTACCACATCATAGACGGGAGACTGATTTTTACACACAGAGCGCAAGACTTAGGTGTCTACCATGTCATAGACGGGAGACTGATTTTTACGCCCGGAGCGCAACACTGAAGTAGAGATTGCCTCGTCACAGACGGGAGCCCCAACAACAGGAGTGGGAAGAATTCCCTTGCCTTCAGAGACAGCAGGGAGATCAGAGGATGCTTTGGACTTAGGAATCCAAACTTTTTGCACCTTTCGTGATTTTTGAACATTGGAGCAGCGAGTACTACCCCCAGTTCGAAGCATTTTGTCGTAAGCAGTCTAGTCGAATTGAACAACCAGAGTCTTCTTTGTCGATCCGATCGACACATCATCATATTGAGCAATTGCTTTCTCGTCGGAGGGAGAAAGTCGTCCCCAGCAGAGTTGCCATTTTGTTTCACTTAACAAAATGCCCTTGAAAGGCTTTTGAAAGAAAACGAAAAAAGTACAAAAGTACAAATAAATTCTGGAGAGTATTGCTATAGAAGTCTGATTTGAGAGCGATCACTTTGTTCCTTGGACCACACGATGATGATGAAGAGAACTGCTTGAAGAAGATGAACAATCGAAAGAATTAAGTCACCAGAAGGGTATCGGCACAATGGCAGTGATGGCACATTCGAATGCTTTCCTGCTTTGCTTCACCCTGTTCTTGAGAAAAGTTGAAGAAATACTTCTGGAAATATCACTCTGAAAGTATGAGTTTTCTCAGAATCTCCTCCTCTGTATATCTCTTGATTTTTTCTTCTGTTAAAAATAAGTCTATTTATAGACTAGACCCTCTGTGCATAAAAATTAACATAATTGGGTCTCTACGCAAGTAACTACCCACCCACGATTGAAAATTAACCTTTACGTGTGATGACACTTGTCCCATATAGAGTTCTGATCTTTACGCATGGTGACACGTGTCCCACAACTTCAATAATATGGGGAGAGCATGTGCACGTTCCTCGATAAGTGTGGCATGAAAGCCACATATGCAGACCACGTTCTCACATAGCCAGAAAAGGTTGGGCGTAAAAATGACCCAAAATAGACTTCCTGCGTAAAGTAGCAGACTGGACGTAAAATAACCCAAAATAGACTTCCTGCGTAAAGTGGCTGAAAAGTAGCCTTGAGCGTATAATTAGCTCAAATAAACTCTACGCACACGAAAGCCTTGAGCGTAAAGACTCAAATAGCTTTCATGCGTAAAAGAAGTGGTCTCTTGAGCGTAAAGTAGCCTATCTGTACGCTAAACGACAAGTGTTGGGTTTGGTGTAAAAATCTTCTTGGCTTCTGTGCAATGTACTGTCAGAAAATCATTCTGTCAGAGTAGTATCACGCGCATTAAATACGATGTGGACAGCCTGTCTCTCGCGTAAAGGCTGAGGATGGCTCTCGCGTAAAGTAGTTCGCGTAGAGTTAGACTCTGTTTGATCTCTGCATAAAACTTGAATCTGACTCAGTTTGACTTGCGTAAAGCTTTCAACTTCTTTGACTTGGTCTATAAAATTTATTTATGCTTCTACATTTATTTAAGGATAATAATAGGATTTTTTTTAAGCAGACTGTTAAAAAAAATTAAACCCATTGGATTGGTTTAATAAGCCCATCCTAATAAAATATAATAATACTATTTCAAACTAAATCATCAATATTGTTTCATCTATTTTTTTTATATATTATATATATATATATATATATAATATATATATATATAATATATATATATATCTATAATAATATATATCTTATATATAAAAAAATATAATATATATATATATCTATATATATATATATATATATATATATATATATAAGCCTTTATATAAGCCAAATATATAGATTATTATATATATATATATATATATATATATATAATATATCTATATATATATTATATAATATAAGCCTTTTATATAATATGTGTAAGAATTTTTTTCCTATTTTCTTTTAATATTTTTTTCAAACTAATAGATTGCTAAAATTTCCTAAATCAAGCATTCATCACATCTCCTAAATTAGTTGTATTAACAATAACTACTACTTATTCGAATTACTTTAATTAACTATAACTATGCATGTAATTGTGAGTAAAAGTTTATGCAGGAAATTTTAATATGGTAAAAATAATAGTCGAGAGAAATTTATATAATAATTTATATTAAAAAAAGAGAATAGGGGGCTCACACAACCTGTAGTGGAACCATATTAGATTGATTTTATTCAAATTAAGTGCAGCCAAGTGCCACAAATCCTTGGATCTTTGATTCAACCAATCAACCCATCCAAATATAGAAACCCACAAGATGTACCTTGCCATAGTTGTAGATTGGAGGCCCAAACCTCAGCCAAATTAATCTGAAAAAGAGCCATATGAACCCTAACATATAAAACCTTATATTCTTATATTTTAACCTTCAAAAATAGCATCCTCTCTCCCCATACATTGTAAAAACTGAAATCCCCTCCCAGCCCAATTCTGCCGCAATAACTTGTGGCATAACGACAGTTTTGACCCCTTTGACCTCATGTGATGCTCCACGAATATTCTTCTAAAGCTAACGCGATTCTCTACAATCCTATTAACTCCCCATATATTCACAATTCCTTCTATTACACCAAAATAGCCCTACAAGTGAATCGAAGTTTGGGATCCAAGTCTGAATTCGTTTCAACATGTATGTTGTTTTGCGTCTAGGGTTTCGTGTAATTTTTGACCTCATCTTTTCGTAAAACTAAAACTAATGGAAAGATGTCTTTATAGTTTTCATATTCAATTGGCGACCCACACAGTTCCAAAGGGTTTGGTCGGGACATCCGTTCTACAAGGTGTCCAAAACAAACCAGTTCTGTTGCAAGCCAATTTTCATCCACTTCGATCTTCCGTATATTCTTGGTAAGAAACTAGACTTCCTAATCTTTCCAACGCATATACTTTTGCAGCATTTTGATTTCATTTGTTATTTATTAAAAAATTGGACGTTTTACCGTATTATCGAAACACCAAAATCTATGAGTTCTGTGTGTTCAATTGATTTGAAAATTCGTATACCATTAACAAATAATTATTGTACATATTTTGATAAAAAAACCTATTTTTACATAATTAATAGTATTTTTAGAATTAATATTATTAAAAATTTATCGTTTCGGGAGCCAAACCATAGAACAAGTCTAGGCATATTGATATAGAATCAATATAATGCTTTTGTACATAGTTTATTATAAAAAAATATATTAATTATTATTATAGAATATTTATAATATTTTTTAGAATTCATGGTGATATGTTGATAATATATTACTTCTATAGGTAGATTTAATACTATATATGTTTATTAAGTAGAGTAGTTAATATGACTAGTTTTGGTAAACTTATATTATTATGGCTATAAGGCAAGTCTATA
>JANAVB010009198.1:37118078-37146462 GCA_029216955.1 Iris pallida | reverse complement strand
GTATCCCGAATACTTTTCCTCCCGTAGCTACAGAGACGTTTATTCCTCATTCTTCTGTAGTTACAGAGATCTCACTCTTCCTCTATGGAACCACCTGTTGAAAGTCCACTGCCTACTCACTTGTACAGTCAACAATCTGTCCTTCTTATGAAGAAATGGGTTATGACTTTCAAAAGGCAGAATGTTTGAATTATGATAAAGGAATACGACTTCCTTTACAAATTCAAAGTCAAAAATCCACTGTTGGATTGGGTTCTGAGGTTCCTCATAATAATCCTCACAAGAAGAAGACTAAGGAAAGGAAGATTAAATCATGCAATATGGTACTTCCTTCTTCTGAGTCTGAAGAAGAAACTTTTGCTGGTACAAGATCTGGAAAAGAGTACCACAAAGATTATGTGGGATCCTCTAAAGAAGCTGAGAATGTTGAAACACCATCAACTCAACCGTCTCTTGCTCCTGCTGTGGTTGAAAAGGGGAAACAGAAAGCGGTACGCTTAGACATCCCTTTGAAGTCTACTTCCAGTCAGGGGGCGGTGATGAAACCCTATAAATTTGATATTCTAGCCCAGTTAGCTAATACTTCGGCTAGACTATCTATCTTCGAGTTGCTTCGCCTTTCTAAAGAAAGTCGCGAAATTTTGAGTGAAGCTTTGCTGCAAGCTGACTCCTGCTTAGCTCAACTCAAGACTCCTGACAATATACCAGTATCATGCCCACAATGTCATAGTATGATGGAAGCGATTCCCAACATCACCTTTACACAAGAAGATATGTTGTGAAGCATAACAAATGACAGGCCTTTGTGCTACACTGGGTATATTGAATCCATTGAAGTTTACAGAATTTACATTGATCCTGGGTCTTCCATTAGCATAATTCTTCAAAGTATGCTATGACCATTGAGGATTCCTACTAGTGATCTGACTTACACTAGTACTACGATCGTTGGCTTCAACTCTGGAAAGACTAAACCACTGGGGAAGATTCGTCTGAAGATTCAGATTGGTGATCATCGAACTATGGAAAATTCTATGTTTTAACTCAGATGTATCCTACAATATTCCTTGGAAGACCGTGGTTACATGAGCATAACATCGTGCCTTCGACTCTCCACCAATGCTTCAAGTATGTGGATTCCCAAAGGGTTGTAAAGACTGAGTTTGCTGATATCAATCCTTTCAAGGGTGTCAAAGCCTATTTTTCCGACTCAAGGCTTTACAAACAAGATCATGTAAAAGAGATATCAGATATGGCTGAAGATCAATCATCTGCTGAAGATCAGTATATTAACAAAGATCCGCCAGAAGAGCAACCTTTGAATATCAAAGTTAAAGGGCGAATCCAACCCCAACCTGTCAACAATCAACCTTTGATGATCAAGGTTAAAGGAAGAACTCAAGCTTCATCTGAGGAATCAGTGAATCTTCCTGCTAAAAGCCAAGTTCAACCTCTTGTGATCAAGGTCAAAGGGCTTACTTTTCGTACGAATGATCCAGAACCTCCATTGATGTCCATCTTGGCAAATCTACGCAGAAAATGGATGATAGTCCACTAGTGATGTCACGCCCCAGAACCAGAATACAGGAGCGGGGGCAGACATAGCCAGCTACGTATAATGAAATGGAATTCACGTCACTATACGATCACGGCTGTCTAGATATATGAGGGTTTAACTACAATCCATCAGTCTCTTATGGTCAAGAACAAGTCTATTGTCTCAATCACAAGCAAGTAACAGTCACAAGATATTAGAGCATCAATATACAATAGTAAGGCGTCCGATACATTATATATTGGATGATCATGAAGCTAGTCGTACAAAATCAGGACTAGCAAGAGTTTTAGTTAATACATGATCAACCATAGGATTTGTCAATCATGTTACAGCCCGTAGGCAGACAGTAAATAAAGGTGCAATACGAGCTAACACATGCTCGCTGGCAAAATGCCTCAAGCTAAACGCCTCAAAAGAATAATTTTATAAAGAGTGGGAGGACAAAAGAAAACCCACTCGTTGCCCTGGTTACGCCTGGTGGTCACCATCGGACTGGAAGATAGTGGATCCTCTGGTGCTGCTCCGATATCTGGCCACACAAAACCAGCTTGGTCAGACCCTAGAAAGAGCAAGTGCCACAAAGGAGGCTTCACTTAGGAACTAAAACCAGCATATCACAATAGAATATTGAAGATAATAAATAAAGAACTGATAATAATAGATAATAACGGTAAACTGAGTACGAGAAAACTATTCAAGTAGCCAGGTCACAACCCTTAAACCAAACAAGGACCGGGGTTACAGCCCTTCACCTGAATAGAAACCCGTCTCAAACTATTGGTACAGTGAAGACAATAAACGAAGAGAGGACACAGAACTGCTCTGGAAGCCATGTTACAACCCTTAAACCAAACAAGGACAGGGGTTGTAACCCTTCGCCTGAACAGAACTGGACCCCTGATCTTTATTGCTAAGGCCAGTATAAATAATCATGGTATTAAGGTAACGTAAAACATGACGAACATGGCATGGGATTGCAATAAGACAATAAACGAAGAGAGGACACAGAACTGCTCCGGGAGCCAGGTTACAACCCTTAAACCAAACAAGGACCGGGGTTGTAACCCTTCGCCTGAACAGAACTGGACCCCCGATCGTTATTGTTAAGGCAAGCATCAATAATCATGTCATGTCACAATCTTGCACAGGATCAGGATAAGACTAAGCTGGAATAAACTATATCCAATCAATCACGGCCAATCAAGAGTACGGCTTGATACTTTTAACTAACTAGGGTTATCACAGGCCTAGTTACTAGCAAGATGCAATGAGATTATCCCAACAGCCGTAAGCCCTGCAGACCATCCGGTTATCCAGGTCGAATGCCGTTTAGGAAGAATGCAACACATGACTGTGTGCTGGAAATGTGTCCTACTCGTCGGTAGGCTACAAGTCCACTGAATGCGCCCAGATAACGGGATTGCCTGTAGCTAGGAATCTCTTCATGACTACTGAATCATTCTAGTTAATTAGCCTTAGTCAATTTCAGTAGGTACCCCTGACCGTGGTACTCAGGGGTCCCCATCCTAGACACGATGCAAGACAGTACTAGTTTATTTGTACAACACAATTACCCACGGTGTCCAAGTCTTTCATACTTGTCATGTCAGACTAGCTGTCGTAATAGCATGCCAAGATATATCATGTCAGTTTACTTGTCAAGAGTGCGCCACAGCGGGCCACTATCGTGTTCTATTCTTACAATATCATGAATGAGAGAAACTTGCATAAAATAACTAGTGACATATTCTTGATGCCAAGGAAAAGATCTACAACTTCTACGTTGGGAGTTGGGAGAAATTTGAGCCATAATTCAGTCAATTAGGACATATAACAGTTAGAAATAGCCAAAATAGGCATTATGCGGCCTATTTAGCGACACCATATACGGCCAACGGCGACATGCAGCCTATGCGGCTCAACTGCGACATCATATGCGGCCAACTGCGACATGCGGCCTATGCGGCTCAACTGCGACATCATATGCGGCCAACTGCGACATGCGGCCCATGCGGCTCAACTGTGACATCATATGCGGCCAACTGCGACATGCGGATCATGCGGCTCAACTGCGACTCATATGGCCAACTGCGACATGCGGCTCATGCGGCTCATTTGCGACATCATATGCGGCCAACTGCGACATGCGGCTCATCTGCGACATCATATGCGGCCAACTGCGATATGTGCCTTATGCGGCTCATTCGCGACATCATATGCGACCAACTGCGACATGTGCCTTATGCGGCTCATTCGTGACATCATATGCGGCCAACTGCGATATGTACCTTATGCGGCTCATTCGCGACATCATATGCGGCCAACTGCGACATGTGGTTTATGCTGTAGATAAACATAGAAATGACCAAAAATTGCTTTTGGCCATAACTTCCTCATCCGAAGTCGAAATCAAGCGAAACAAAAGCCAAAACCGCATGAAATTGAATTCTCTACAACATAGAACCAATATTTTTCGAAAATAACTAAGTTTTAGAGATCAAAACTAAGAAAACCAAAAAGTTACAAACTTAGATCTACAAGAATCTATCCATCAAATCCAAAAATGTCAAGTTCTAAAGAGGCTTAGAATCAAGTAAGGAAAAATGGAACAATAAAACTTGAGATCCATCATGAAACAAGTTTGCACTTGCCTAGCTCTCTTTCCTGGTAGGTGGAAGAGTAAATGGTGGAGAAGAAGAAGATTAATGAAGAGAGAGAAAGGGGAATGGGTTAATAAAGGATAGTGGTGGTGGTAGGTAGGGGGTTTGGTTCACAACCGAACCAAGCCGAACCAATTCAAACCAAACCGAACCAAGATGAACCATGGCTAAGCAAATGAAAATACCCAATAAATTAAGCAAGGAGAATGCAATAAAAGATAAAATACGTACACGTATTCTAAAATACGTAATACGAACAACAGGCATTACAACTCTATCCACCTTAAAAGAATTCCGTCCTCAGAATTTAATTAAGAGGCTAGAAGGACAAGAACAAGCTATATTTCATAGGCAAGCTATACTAATCAAGCAATCAAGTAATTATTCATGCAAGCAAGGAATCGAAGGCATAAGGTATAAGAAAGATATTATACCTCACGAGTCAAACAGGTCGGGATATCATGATCGGATATCATCCTCACGCTCCCACGTCGACTCACCCAAAGAGTAATGATCCCAAGCAACACAGACTAAACTAATAGTCTTGTTCTTGAGTATCTTCTCTCTCCGGTCCAATATAGACACGGGCCTCTCCTCATAAGAAAGGTTGGTACCAACAACCAATTCCGAATGATCCAGGATATGGCTCGGGTCTGGGATATACCGTCGCAGTTGGGATACATGGAACACGTCATGCACCTCATGTAGCGACGGCAGAAGAGCGAGACGATAGGACACATCACCTACTCGCTCCAGAATATCGAATGGCCCTATATACCTAGGACTAAGCCTTCCTCGTACGCCGAAACGAATGACGCCGCGGTTAGGCGAAATCCTCAGGAATACATGGTCGCGACAGAAAACTCAAGAGGGCGTCGATGAGAATCAGCCTAATGACGCTGGCGATCTTGGGCAACTCGAAGATGATCTCTGACTCTTCTGACCACTTCAACGGTCTGAGCAATCATTTTCGGACCAAGCATCTTCCTCTCTCCAACATCGTCCCAGGCTAGCGGGGATCGACACTTCCTACCAAACAGTGCCTCGAACGGTGCCATCTGGATACTAGCCTAGAAACTGTTATTGTACGAGAACTCCACCAGGTGCACGTGATCTTCCCATGAACCACCGAAGTCGAGTGTACATGATCGCAACATATCTTCAAGAGTCTGGATCGTACGTTCCGACTGGCCATCTGTCTGCAGGTGATAAGCTGAACTGAACTGGAGGTGAGTTCCTAAAATTTTTTGTAAGCTACGCCAAAAGTACGACGTAAATCTTGAATCTGTCTGAAGTGATACTGACTGACTGGTATACCGTACAATCTGACAATCTGCCGGAGATACATCTCCGCTAGCTAAGCCATTGACTGACCAACTCTGAACGGAAGAAAGTGTGCTACCTTCGTGAGTCTGTCTATAATAACCCAAAATAGAGTCTCTGCCAGCCGGGGATCTAGGCAATCCAGTCACAAAATCTATGCTTATAGCTCCCATTTCCACTCGGGAATTGGCAATGGCTGAAGTAATCCAGCTGGTCTCTGATGTTCAGCCTTAACTTGTTGGCATACTAAACAACGAGAGACAAACCGGGCTATCTCCCTCTTCATGCCATTCCACCAAAAGTGCTGGCGGATATCACAGTACATCTTCGTGCCACCGGGATGAATGGAATACTGCAAACAGTAGGCCTCTGCCATGATCTCATGTCTGATATCTCCACTGGGTACACAAAGACGCTTACCATGTCGAAGTGTACCCTTATGAATGCATAACTCTGGTCTTCGTCCTGCCTCACTGCTGTGAGTCGCTGAAGCTTGGAATCTGCTGACTGCGCCATCCGGATCCTCTCGACTATAGTGGACTGAACTTGCATGCTGGCCATCAATGCCACACTGGAAGGGAGGACAACTTCTATTCCATCTCTGAAGATCGGCTAACAGTTCTGGTTACGCTGTTAGAAAATAAACTCTGGCTCTCCTGCTCAATGCATCTGCAACAACGTTAGCCTTCCCTGGGTGATACTGCAGGTAGACATCATAATCCACTAGCAGCTCTAGCCATCTTCTCTGACGCATGTTAAGATCCTTCTGGGTGAAAACATACTTCAGGCTCTTGTGGTCGGTGAAGATCTCCACCCTATCTCGTACAAGTAGTGCCTCCACAACTTAAGTGCAAACACTACCGCTGCCAGCTCCAAGTCATGAGTTGGGTAATTCCTCTCATGATCACGAAGTTGTCGTGGCGCATAAGCTATTACCTTCTCATGCTGCATCAAACACATCCTAAACCTCTGTCCGAAGCATCACAATACACTGAGAATCCTCCGGTTCCATCTGGAAGCGTGAGAATAGGAGCCGTCATCAAGCCTCTCTCAACCTCTCAAAAGAATCCTGGCATTCTGTAGTCCAAGCAAACTGTACATCCTTGCGGGTCAACTGGGTCAATGGCGCAGAAATTCGAGCAAAGTCTAAAACAAATCGCCGGTAGTAGCTGGCCAAGCCAAAAAAACTGTAAATTTCTGCCACTGTGCTAGGTACCGGCCACGTTTCAATGGCCACGATCTTCTGGAAATCCACTTCTACTCCTCCTCTGGTGATGATATGACCCAAGTACAAAATACGATCGAGCCAGAACTCGTATTTACTAAACTTGGCATAAACTGGTGCTCTCTGAGAATCTGGAGGACAACTCGGAGATGCTGTTCATGCTCTGCTTCACTCTTGCTATAGACCAGGATGTCTAGGAACACAATCACGAACTGATCCAAATAAGGCATGAAGATGCGATTCATGAGGTCCATGAATACAGCCGGCGCATTGGTTGCTCCAAATGGCATTACAAGGAACTCCCAATGCCCATACCTCGATCTGAATGCCGTCTTCGGGATGTCCTATTTTCTGACTCTGATATGGTGGTATCCTGACCGCAAGTCAATCTTCAAAAATACTGACGCCCCTTTGAGTTGAAAAAGTCATCTATCCACGGGAGAGGGTATCTGTTCTTGATTGTCACCGAGTTCAAGGTACGATAGTCTACACTTAATCTGGATGTACCATCCTTTTTTACAAGAAGCATCGGGGCTCCCCAAGGCGATCCACTAGCACGAATGAATCTGGTTCTGAGTCTTCAATCATCTTGTACAATATCTTTAGCTCTGACGGCGCCATCTTGTAGACTCTTTCTGACACAGGCTGTCCCGGGAATCAAGTCGATGGTAAACTCGATCTCTCGCTCTGGCGGCATCCCTGGAAGCTCTTCTGGAAAACATCTGGAAACACTTCGACTATCCGAGGTAACTGTACTATTGCCACTGCCATCCGCAACATTGAAGAAGAAGATTCAACTTCGCCTCGGGAGAAAGAAAACTCCGGCTCGCCTGGAATTTTAAAAAAACCCTGCCAATGTGGCAGTCTATCCTAGCATACTGGTCCCTCAACCAATCCATCCCTAAGACCACATCATAATCGGCCATCGAAAACTCTATCAATCTAGCGGGAAATTCTCTACCACTAACTACGATCCGACACGAGGAAAACACTCTATCTACTCCCACAAGTCCATTACCAGTAAGTATATTGAGCCTCACTGATAATGACTCGGGCTCCAATCCTACCCGTCGCAAATCGTGCAGACATAAATGAATGCGAGCACCAGAATCAAATAATACTGAAGCTGGAAAAGGTGTTGACGAGAATAGTACCTGTCACCACCTCACCTGGTGCTATTCCTTCTTCTCCTATGGTCAAAGCCAGCACTTGACCATGTCCTCTGGGTGCGGGTCCCCTCTGCTAAAAATTCCTCTGCCTGCTCTGGATCAGGGCTTGGGCTTAGGCATACTGCTGCGGTCTCTGCAGGAATGCCTGGGCCTGCGTCGACAATGGCCTCGGGAACAGGTACTGCAGCTGCTGCTGCTAGACTGGTGCTGGTCCTCTAACTGAAGGAGTAGAGAAAGCGGATGAACTCCCCTGTTCGGGCAATTCCCAACCCTGTGGTCTGGGGCACCACAAACCAAGCACAAACCT
The DNA here is from genome assembly GCA_029216955.1 of Iris pallida. Lineage (NCBI taxonomy): Eukaryota > Viridiplantae > Streptophyta > Magnoliopsida > Asparagales > Iridaceae > Iris > Iris pallida. The sequence goes on along the minus strand of JANAVB010009198.1, from coordinate 37,138,220 downwards.
GTGCTCTGCGATACTCCGACACCATAACCCTAGCTTTTGCAGTGTGAACATCCCACTATGGAAGACTGCTTCTGTTTCTGCTGCGGGTACATCGGGGTGGAATGCTGAACCGACGTCACCGAGGTCGCTCGCCTCGGAGCTCCAATGGTCAAAGCCCTGGCTGCCGGGGCTGGTACTGATGACTGATTCATCTGCCCGTGAGATCGCTTCCGACCTCCGGTCCTATCCACGATCCTCTGGGAGGTACATTCATGCCTCCGGGCTGCTCTCAATACTGCATCAAAAGTCTGATGCTCAAACTGCTCCACCGCCAATAAAATCTCTAGGTGGAGCCCCTGCTGGAACCGCTGGGCTCTATCGAACTCGGTCGCCACCAAGGTGGGAGCAAACCGACTAAGCCTGGAGAACGGTCGCATATCCATCAACCGTCCTGCCCATCTGCTTCAGATTGGTGAACTCGTCTGTAGATCAAACCGAGCTACAATATCAAAATACTTGGTCTGGAATCTCTCCTGAATACTGCCCATGAAATAGGGCCACTAATCCATCGGCCTGCGCTGCCCACTAGCTGCGGGCAAGATCCAATAACTGCAGGCGCACCACGGCCACCTTCTCGTTCTCTGGAGTCATGGCTGCTTATAGAATTACCTCTGTGTCCTGAAGTCATGCATCTGCAGCGATCGTATCTTCACTGCCGTCGAAGAAGGAAGTGTTCAAGCGCTTGAAGCTGTTGGCCGCACTATTGCCCTGATGACCTCCTCTGGTCAAAGCGTCTGCCACCGCCTGGTGCAAGGCATATCCGCGACGATCCTGGGAAGCTAATAGGGACCTGATGAGACCCACTAAAGTGTCATCATCAGGCCCTGCAGGCTGGACGGGCTGAACTGGTTCTCCTTCGGTAGGCATGACTCTGGAGGCTACTCCTGAATGCTGGCTTGATCCCCAGGTTGCTGCTGGTCCACGGGAGGTGCCCCGCCTTGCTGATCGACAGGTCCAGGAACAATGCCGCTGAAGAAGACGACATAGGGAACAATAAGAAAGGACCAGGACAGATCAACGATACAAGCATGTGATCAGGTCAAGGTTCTCAGGGATTTGAAGATACGAGTAGAGATCAAGGCGAATACTGATTGAGACTTCTATTCGTAAACCCTCACATATCTTGATTTACAAGACCTGTATGGGCCACCACTAAAACCATGTCACGCCCCAGAACCCGAATACTGGAGAGCGGGGGCAGACATAGCCAGCTACGTATAATAAAATAGAATCCACGTCACTATACGGTCACGACTGTCTAGATATATGAGGGTTTAACTATAATACATCAGTCTCCTATGGTCAAGAACATGCCTATTGTCTCAATCACAAGCAAGTAGTAACAGTCACAAGATATTAGAGCATCAATATACAATAGTAAGGCGTCCCATACATTACATATTGGATGATCATGAAGCTAGTCGTACAAAATGTCAGGACTAGCAAGATTTTTAGTCAATACATGATCAACCCTAGGATTTGTCAATCATGTTACAGCCCGTAGGCAGACAGTAAATAAAGGCAATACGAGCTAACACATGCTCGCCGGCTAAATGCCTCAAATGAATAATTTACAAATAGAGTGGGAGGACAAAAGAAAACCCACTCGTTGCCCTGGTTACGCCTGGTGGTCACCATCGGGCTGGAAGACAGGTGGATCCTATGGTGCTGCTCCGATATCTGGCCACACAAAACCAGTTGGGTCAGACCCCAGAAAGAGCAAGTGCCACAAAGGAGGCTTCACTTAGGAACTAAAACCAGCATATCATAATAGCATATTAAAGATAATAAATAAAGAACTGATAATAATAGAGATAATAACAGTAAACTGAGTACGAAGAAACTATTCAAGTAGCCAGGTCACAACCCTTAAACCAAATAAGGACCGGGGTTGCAGCCCTTCACCTGAATAGAAACCCGTCTCAAATACTATTGGTATAGTAAGAAGAGAGGACATAGAACTGCTCCGAGAGCTACAACCCTTAAACCAAACAAGGACGGGGTTGTAACCCTTCGCCTGAATAGAACTGGACCCCTGATCTTTATTGCTAAGGCTAATTTAAATAATCATGGTATTAAGGTAAGGTAAAACATGACGAACATGGCATGGGGTTGCAATAAGACAATAAACGAAGAGAGGACACAGAATTGCTCCGGGAGCCAGGTTACAACCCTTAAACCAAACAAGGACCGGGGTTGTAACCCGCCTGAGCAGAACTGGACCCCCGATCGTTATTGTTAAGGCAAGCATCAATAATCATGTCATGTCACAATCTTGCACAGATCAGGATAAGACTAAGCTGGAATAAACTATATCCAATCAATCACGGCCAATCAAGAGTACGGCTTGATACTTTTAACTAACTAGGGTTATCACAGGCCTAGTTACTAGCAAGATGCAATGAGATTATCCCAACAGCCACAACCCCTACAGACCATCCGGTTATCCAGGTCGAATGTCCGTTTAGGAAGAATGCAACACATGACTGTGTGTTGGAAATGTGCCCTACTCTTCGGTAGGCTACAAGTACACTGAATGCGCCCAGATACGGGATTACCTGTAGCTGGAATCTCTTCATGACTACTGAATTATTCTAGTTAATTAGCCTTAGTCAATTTCAGTAGGTACCCCTGACCGTGGTACTCAGGGGTCCCCATCCTAGACATGATGCAAGACAGTACTAGTTTATTTGTACAAACACAATCGCCCACGGTGTCCAAGTCTTTTATACTTGTCATGTCAGGCTACCTGTCGTAACAGCATGCCGAGATATATCATCAGTTTACTTGTCAAGAGTGCGCCACAGCGGGCCACTATCGTGTTCTTCTTACAATATCATGAATGAGAGAAACTTGCATAAAATAACTAGTAACATATTCTTGATGCCAAGAAAAAGATCTACAACTTCAACGTCGGGAGTTGGGAGAAATTTGAGCCATAATTCAATCAATTAGGACATATAACAGTTAGAAATAGCCAAAATAGGTATTATGCGGCCTATTTAGCGACACCATATGCGGCCAACGGCGACATGCAGCCTATGCGGCTCAACTGCGATATCATATGCGGCCAACTGCGACATGCGGCCTATGCGGCTCAACTGTGACATCATATGCGGCCAACTGCGACATGCGGCTCATGTAGCTCAACTGCGACATCATATGCGGCCAACTGCGACATGCGGATTATGCGGCTCAACTGCGATATCATATGCGGCCAACTGCGACATGCGGCTCATGCGCTCATTTACGACATCATATGCGGCCAACTGCGACATGCGGCTCATCTGCGACATCATATGCGGCAAACTGCGACATGTGCCTTATGCGGCTCATTCGCGATATATGCGGCCAACTGCGACATGTGCCTTATGCGGCTCATCGCGACATCATATGCGGCCAACTGCGACATGTGCCTTATGCGGCTCATTCGCGACATCATATGCGGCCAACTGCGACATGTGGTTCATGCTGCAGATGAACATAGAAATGACCAAAAATTGCTTTTGGCCAACTGCGACATGTGCCTTATGCGGCTCATTCGCGACATCATAAGAAAATTCTTTTCCTCCTCATGTCGATGTTGGACCTATGCTCAAAGGTTTCTAACATCTTCTCCCTATCTTCTTCCTGTAGCCGCTTCATCGCAAGCTTGTGTAACTTATAGACGTCATAAAGAATCTTATTTCGTGGTTCCGTCTGATAAAAAAATAAGCGTCAAATTTGTTTGGCCTGCTAAAATATCCTGTTGCTCAGACAGATGATTTGAGAGATAAAGATAAAGTAAGAATCAGAATTGACATATATAGTCAACAATTCTCAAGATTATCCAGAACATGGGATATGATTTGAAGACTATGCAAGGTCCCAATCAAGGCAAAGGTAGAACTACCATTATGTGGTGATCCATTTTACCAGAAAACTCGTCATGGATTGGGATATGATCCGTCCTACATGTTTAATGACGATATACAAGAAGAATTCTTTCTAACTCTTCACAATCATCAGATTCGAAAGATCTAATTTATCGAATCTGATACACTCACCCTCATATGTTAGAGAGACTATTATGATGAATCTGAACAAATATTCTCAGTAAATATGGTTCAAACTGATGGTGAATCTGAACCATTTGAGAACGATCCTTGGGCTCAACAGATGGACACTCAATGGGAACTTCGTTTTGAACAACGACAACCACCTACAGAGGACGAAATTGTCCAGATTGACGTTGGAGATGGAACTACGCCCAAACCAATATTCATCAGTAAAAATCTTTCCGAAGATGAAAAGGAAGAATTGATAAAATTGATCAAAGAATATATTGATATTTTTGCATGGAGTTATGAGGATATGCCAGTCTAGATCCTAAAATTGCTACTCATAAACTCAATATTCTTCTAATGCTAAGCCTGTAAAACAACAGCAATGGCATTTTCGACCTAATATGATGGATACAATCGAAGCAGAAGTCAAAAAGCTGATCACGTGTGGCTTTGTTCGTGAAGAACAACACCCCGATTGGGTTTCCAACATTGTTCCTTTGAAGAAGAATGAAAAAGTCTGAGTTTGCATAGATTTTCGAGATCTTAATGCAGCTTGTCCAAAAGACGAATTTCCACTTCCAATTAGTGATGTCATGATAGACAATACATGTGGTTTTGAACGAATATCTTTCATGGACGATTCTCAGGATATAATCAAATTAAGATACATCCAGAAGATGAGAAGCATACTGCTTTTCGTACACCCCTTGGGGTTTACTGTTATACGGTGATGCCGTTTGGTCTTAAAAATGCCGGTGCCACGTATCAACGGGCCATAAGCAACATCTTTCAAGAACATCTACGAAAGACAGTAGAATATTATGTAGATGACATTGTTGTTAAGAGTCGATCAAAAGATGATCACATTCAAGACTTGAAGTAAGGAAAAATACATGGAAAATAAAATGTGTTTGGCGGGCGAAGTGAAGACGATCGAAGTACAATATCCTCGAGAAAATAGTGACGATCATGGCCACGGCTAGAACACCTGCGAAAGATAAAAACACACACCTGACGAGATAACCAGGTCCTCAGAGGGACGTAACAAGATACATCAACATGCCATATAATACTGAATATAAAATATGCCACAATCAAAGAAAGTGACAAGCATAATTAAGGTAAACTAACCAACTAAAGTGAACATGCAGTGAGAACAAACCTTTCATCGCATGAGCCCTGGTTGTAATGGGATCTGGTATAGTCCCCACTTGGGCACCAGTGACCGAGAGCATGACGTTGAAAAACGATAGTGGCCAACCTGAGAGGCTCATACCCGTATTCAGCTGATCTTCCGGGTTATAAGGGAAGTGCAATAGAAGCCCATACGACAAGGAATGTTCTCCCCACCCAATGTACATGTCAAGTCGTATCCACGACCATGTATCTCTACTAACTGCTGAGTCTCATAACACGCCTTTATTAGCATTAGCCCTAACGCATGCACATGGGGGATCAGCCCACACACAAAAACCTCTATGCTACTCATCTCACACATCCTCGTGATACAACTGTGTCAAGGTATATGCAATCTCTACAACGGTAGTCCCTTAACTCTAGGTCCATATGCAACCAAAGGATAAATAACAAAGTACATCTAATATCACTGAGCAGGCAGTAAATCAAGAACTGTAAATAAATGAACAGTGATATGTAATAAAATGCAACTAAAAAAAACAGTATAATGGCAAGGTATCTTGCCTGTTATGTCGCCTGGTGGTGTGATGTTCAGAAAGACACGATTGTCCAATAGCCGGGATCGTTGTATAGAGGTCCGAAATTGCGTGAAGATAAGAACGAAGGATCAGTCGTGATCAAGAAAAAGATTTGGGAGGAAAATATTTATGATGTTGAAACTATATTTTGTTATCCCAAAATATCTGTAAGTAGCTATATATAAAAATCGTTTTAGGTTAACTAAAATTTCTAATAAAAATATTTTATATAAATACTTGAAAACGTATATAATAGGAAGAAAACATAACCTTGTTCATATACATATTTTTGGAAAAAATTCATATTTAAATACAGTAAAAATAATAATAATTTAGTAATACTTTTAGGGCTATTTGTTCAAAAGAATTTTGAAAATAATATTTATCAAATTTATTTAAATAAGCAGATCATTTTTAATAATAAAAATCACAATCATAACAAAAGTATTTAAAATAATATTAATGATGTAATAATAACAATAATAATAATATATAATAATACTAATAAAAATAATAACAGTAATAGTATTAATAATAATGATAATAATAATAATAATGATACAATATTACTAATAACTGTAATAATAATAATAATAAACTTAATAATAATAATAAAATAATAATAATATAAACTTAATAAAATTCTTTTAAAACAAAACCCATTTTCAATCACTTTCCCAATTATTACAGTAGAGAGAGTGAGAGAGGGAGTTCGGGAGAAGTGCTCACCGGAGGAGGGGCGCCCAGCGCCGGATTTGGACGAAGATCGGTGAGGCGCAGTTCGGAAAGCACGCGTGCGGCTGATGGAGGCGGCGCTAGCCCCCGGGCACAGGTGGAGGCTCCCACGGGGCACGGTGGCGGTCTGGATCTGAGGCGGATGGGCGCGCCGCTTGCGATGAGTTGGCCGGAGCATGGCCATCTGGGAAGAGGCGGTGGTCTCCAGCGCGCGGAGAGGCGCGCTCGCGGCTCGGAAGCTCGGCGGCAAATGCGACGGCGCGGCGAGGTGACCGAGCGAGGATGGTGGTAGACGAGGCGATGGAAAAGGGGCGGCGTCGGATCTTGACGGCGGCGAGGCCCAGCGGCGACGACGCTCGGGCGGTAGGCGGTGTCGGGCTGGAAGCCGGCGTACGGAGGATCGGCCGCACCTGGAGGAGCCGGGTCCGACATCGGGGCAGAAAAAGGAGGAGATCAGAGGATGTGGTTGCCGAGCGGCCACGTGCTCGCGGGGACCGCGGCGGAGGTGAGTAAATTTTTGGGTTTGGCTGTTCTTTTTTTTTGGTGGCGGCGACCAGGGGATGGTCGATCGATTTTGGGAGACGACGGTGGTGAGGATGGTGGTTGTTCGGCTGGTTTTGGTGGTGGTTGTGATGATGAACGGGGACACGATTTTTGTGGTATTGGAGTGGCGATGGACGTGGTAAAGATGATGACAGCGACGGCGGGATTCGGGGAGACGAGGATGGTGATGGCAGAACCGTCGTGTCCTGCGAGACACAGACGGGGTATCCGGGATTGTTGGATACGGAACAAAATATTGTATTTGTATGGAAAAATATAGTGGAGGAGATGAGGCACAGACACGATGCACTTGTGGATGCCAAATTTCTGGAGGAGTACCGCTCCTTTTATAGGAGGTGAGAATTCTCAGTTAGATAGGAATTGGGAGTATCTAAATCCCAATAGATAATTCATCATGTAATTAAATAGATTTAAAGCCAATTCAAATCAAATCCAAATCTAAATTAATTCTATACTTAATTTAAAATATTTAAATAGAGTCAATAAAATCTTTTGCGATTTAATTTACCATTTTAATCAAATATTGAATAGAACAAGATTCCAAATATCTTTTTAATAAATATTAAAATATAATATTAATTAATTTGAAAAATCAAGGTAAATACTTAAATCAGCAAAATAAACAAATCTCCTATTCGCAAATATTCAAATATATTTATATAAACCAAAATTTTCCAAATCAATATTTATTTTTAAATGACGAATAAAATAACTCTTTTTGAAATTAAATATTTTTCCTATGTACTTTTCCTATAAAATAAAATTTATAAAAAATATTTTCTAAATATGTACCTCGACGCAAATTCGCACTCGTCGAGAAATTACGAAACGCAATTCTCGCCCGCTACGCAAATACAAAAATGCGATTTGTATGCGTTGTGTAGATACGGAGTACAAAAATAAATACAAACATATATTTTAAATAAAAAAATTGTAGTAGAAAATTAGGGGACTTACATCCTACCCAACTTAAAAGAATTTCGTCCTCGAAATTTAGGAAAAATTAGGATAGGTAGGGTGAAGGAGATAGAAGCAGTATAATCGATAAGAATTTGATTCATATTTGAACAAAAAGGCAATCAATGAGAATGAAACGACATTTCAATGGGAATATGTCATTCGATCGACTAAAAATTTCGATGGTTTTAGATTTCGATCATGACAATCAATCAACGACTAAGTTAGGTCAACCTTAACATTAACCAAAAAAAGTAACCTCATAAGTAGGTAATAATTTCCTTAATCCTTGATATCGTCAATATTCATGAAATCTCTCTTATCATAAATCGTTCTTTCCAAAAAAAAATTTCCGTTCCACGTCCCCTTAAACAAAAACAATATGATTCTAAATGTACTCTAATTTTCCTCTATCTCGTCACAAAATTTCAAAAATCTCAATTTTTGAATTCCATAATCTCCATTATACTAGCTTACTTATGCATATCTTTCCAAGCTATATTGTCCTCTACAAAATTTCAACCTTCAACCAATTTGGCCCAAGTAACAGTTAAATCTTCTTACTACAATTGTATTGTTGGTCAATACACGATGCATCCATAGGTATCAAAAATCCGTCTTCAATGATAAATCTCGAAAACTAACAGTATACCTTCATAACTCAATCTTCTATCATCAAAATTGAAAATTTCTAAAATACTTATTAGTCTCTCTCCCAAAATTTTGAATTTAACAATCTCATCTTCTTGATGATAGAAATGTAACTCATCTTAACTTCATATTCATAATCATCTTAGAACTTTTTTTTTAAAATGTAAAGTTTCTTTCTTCAACAATTTGTTATCCTTGAAAATATCGTCATAACATTATACGTCATCGAAGGCAATGTCAACATTTTTATTAAAAATTTGCATCCATAAATTTAGTGTATAAATTTGGTTCTTAAACAACCAACACTCTAGAAGATTCTTCACTCGATACTTATTTACCTCAAAACAAGCTTTTAAATTTTGAGAAGTCTATTCCCTCTTGAGTGTTTCATCAAAACACCGTATATCATTCCTTACTTCATATATTCGGATTTATTGCACATTTCCATTTATATCCCACTTGTAGCTCATAATCTCGTAATTACCAACTACATTATTTATCCATGTTGTGGGGTTCTCCAATCTAGCTTCTACTAACTCAAGATTGTCATGATCAAATTTTATTTCGAATAAGGGAATCATACAAGGAACAAGGTGGCGTAAACAATAGAGAAATCATAGTAAAGTATGAGAAAGAAATTTAATTGGAAGAGAGAAAAGTAAGTGTTGCTAATATTGCATGAAGAGTTAAAAGGTGTTATGGGTCTAAGTAAATCAAGATAATACAAAAAATAAAATGACAAGGGTTAAGCGGTCAAGATAAAAACACAACGTTAAGCATTTAAAGGATTTAGTAGATCACAGTCAGTATCGGGTCAAAAGACTTGAGTCAAGATTTGACCTCCAAAATAAATAGTCAAAAGCATATCGGTACCATGGTATAGGTTATAGTTGAGTCTTTATGGCCCGAAAGTCGTACCATAAAAATAGAGTACAAGGGGACGTGTTTTAGTGGAACATGATATACCTACATGAAGGTGGGCTCGTCTAGGTTTTGCATATGAAATTGGTTGGAAGAAAAAGTCTAGTGTTGTGCTCCAATTATCAAAATCACGATAGTGAACGCCAATTGATCAAAATAGAAAGTGGATTTTCATAAGGTACTAATTAATGCACAAAAATAAAAGGTTAAAGCACAAAATAAAGATAATTAGGAATCTCGTAGGTCAAGGCTAAATAAGCTGGAGAGACAATTTCTAGAAAAAGTTCATAGATAAGGGTATGGTCAAGGGGATGGTTCTAATCATTTCTAGTTTCAAACAATTAGATGGTCATGAATAATGATCTAGATTTGAGAGAAGATCAAGTAAGTCAAAGATATGTTCATCGGTTTGGTCGATGACTAACTATACTTGTGTATATGCAATATCATAGTCATAGGTGGCATGGCAATCTAATATGGAATACTTCTATCTCACTAGGGTGACCTTACTTGCTTCTTGGTTCCCTACCAATATATGATCTATTCTAAAGTTTCATGTTCCTCAAAAGTTTCTCAATAAAAATTTTAAAATACTTCGCCAAAATTTCAATTATCTTAGACTGTCAACTTAAATCACAATTTTAAATCTCTAGTCAATCTCGAAACAACCCTTGTATATCGTAACTTGAATGATAACCCCTTTTTTCATATCTTAAACTCAACATTTATCCGTCGAAATTCATACTACAAAATAAATATTTAAATAACTCCCAAATTTATATATCTTTCAAATGTGTCTATCTAGATTCCAATAAGTCACAACTACTCTTCAAAAGTAATTCTCCTTTTTCCAAAATCTAAATATCCATAATCAAGGTTTTAAACTCGAAATCAAAATAACTTATAAATCATAAATCATATGAGCAAATTTTAAATATTTAAACTTTCCTTCGAAGTTGATTTTATATCTTCCAAAATATTTCAAAAAAATTTTTTACCATTATCTCTTCAAGCTCAAAATTAAATACTTATAATTCGTAAATCGTAGAATCAATTTAAAACCTCAAGCTTTCTAATAAACCGTAAATCACAAACCCTTCATATTCTTTCCAAAATCATAACTTATAATTTAAAAAACTTTAATAAATTCGAGATAAACTTTAACATTCAATCCCAACTTGAACTAAATCGTAATCATGGGTCACAATTTAAAGATGTTACTCAATTCGGTTTCATATCCCAAATAAATCATAAACTATTTCGTTATTTCCAAAATCATAATTCATAAAATTGTTTTTTGTCCTCTTGTGTATACCACCTTGTAATGGCAAAATAAAATTCCAACTATCCATTGAAGGCAAGTAATATGCTACTACCCAACTTGAAATTAACTAATCCTTAAAATCATACTTTCTAGAGAAATAAATTCCTTTATAACTCAAATAAAATTCCAATGCATATTAATTGCCAAATGCAATCCATCTAGCCATGTGTTTAACCTATGGGCATATACTAGTTTAGTCATCTTACTAAACACGAACTAATAATTTACGGTAGAAGGAGTCAAGCAAGATGCAAATCAAGGAGGTCGAACGAGAGTTCGGAATTTGAAGTCAAGAAAGGATGTCAAGTAGGTGGATGAGATTCTAAACTCTAATCCTATACTGCAGGCCTGTTCGTTACAGTCATGTAACCGAACGGCAAACTTGACCTGCATGGGCCACCACAAAAGCATGTAACGCCCCAGTCCAAAAATATATAGGACTAAAAATGTAATCATGCCAGCTGTATACATACGAAGTATATGGACCCTCGTATATATACATAAGTTGTAAAATGCAGTAACCAAGGTACTAAATCTCATCCACAAAGATAAATATGATATAAAAGTAACTTTGAATTTGTCATGTATAAAATCATTGGACGGAGACAAATCTACTACCAACAAGTAAGAAAAAGTACATGGAAAATAAAATATGTTTGGCGGGCGAAGCGAAGACGATCAAAGTGCAATCATCCTCGAGAAAATAGTGACGATCATGGCCACCGCTAGAACACATGCGAAAGACAAGAACACATACCTGGCGAGATAACCAGGTCCTCAGAGGGACGTAACAAGATACATCAATATGCCATATAATACTGAATATAAAATATGCCACAATCAAAGAAAGTGATAAGACATAATTAAGGTAAACTAACCAACTAAAGTGAACATACAATGAGAACAAACCTTTCATCACATGAGCCCTGGCTGTAATAGGATCTGGTATAGTCCCCACTTGGGCACCAGTGACCGAGAGCATGATGTTGAAAAATGACAGTGGCCAACCTGAGAGGCTCATACCCGTATCTCCAGTGGAGCTTCCGGGTTATAAGGGAAGTGCAATAGAAGCCCATACGACAAGGAATGTTCTTCCCACCCAATGTACCTGTTAAGTCACATCCACGACCATGTATCTCTACTAACTGCTAAGTCTCCTAACACGCCTTTATTAGCAGTTAGCCCTAACGCATGCACATGGGGGATCAACCCACACACAAGAATCTCTACATGTTACTCATCTCACACATCCTCGTGATACAACTGTGTCAAGGTATATGCAATACTCTACAACGGTAGTCCCTTAACTCTAGGTCCATATGCAACCAAAGGATAAATAACAATGTACATCTAATATCACTGAGCAGGCAGTAAATCAAGAACTGGAAATAAATGAATAGTGATATGTAATAAAATGCAACTAAAAATTAATGGCAAAGTATCTTGCCTGTTATGTCGCATGGTGTGGTGTGATGTTCAGAAAGACACGATTGTCCAATAGCCGGGATCGTTGTATAGAGGTCCGAAATTGCGTGAAGATAAGAACGAAGGATCAGTCGTGATCAAGAAAAAGATTTGGGAAGAAAATATCTATGATGTTGAAACTATATTTTGTTATCCCAAAATATCTGTAGGTAGCTATATATATATAAATCGTTTTAGGTTAACAACTAAAATTTCTAATAAAAATATTTTATATAAAAACTTGAAAACGTACATAATAGGAAGAAAACATAACCTTGTTCATATACATATTTTTGGAAAAAAATCATATTTAAATACAGAAAAAATAATAATAATTTAGTAATACTTTTAGGGCTATTTGTTCAAAAGAATTTTGAAAATAATATTTATCAAATTTATTTAAATAAACAGGATCATTTTTAAAAATAAAAATCACAATCATAACAAAAGTATTTAAAATAATATTAATGATGCAATAATAACATTAATAATAATATAATAATAATACTAATAAAAATAATAACAGTAATAGTATTAATAATAATGATAATAATAATAATAATTATAATAATATTACTAATAACTGTAATAATAATAATAATAATAAACTTAATAATAATAATAATGATATAAACTTAATAAAATTCTTTTAAAACAAAACCCATTTTCCAATCACTTCCCCCAATTATTACAGTAGAGAGAGTGAGAGAGGGAGTTCGGGAGAAGTGCTCACCGGCGGAGGGGCGCCCGGCGCCGGGATTTGGACGGAGATCGGTGAGGCACAGTTCGGAAAGCACGCGTGCGGCTGATGGAGGCGGCGCTAGCCCCCGGGCGCAGGTGGAGGCGCTCCCACGGGGCAGCGACGGCGGTCTGGATCTGAGGCAGATGAGCGCGCCGCCTGCGACGAGTTGGCCGGAGCGCGGCCATCTGGGAAGTGGCGGTGGTCTCCCAACGTGCGAAGAGGCGCGCCCGCGGCTCTGGAGCTCGACGGCAAATCCGCGGCGGCGCGGCGAGGTGACCGAGCGAGGATGGTGGTAGACGAGGCGGTAGGAAAGGGGCGGCATCGGATCTTGACAAGGCGGCGAGGCCCAGCGACGACGACGCTCGGGCGATAGACAGTGTCGGGGCTGAAAGCCGGCGTACGGAGGATCGGCCGCACCTGGAGGAGCCGGGTCCGACATCGGGGCAGAAAAATAAGGAGATCGGAGGATGTGGTTGCTGTGCGGCCACGTGCTCGCGGGGACCACGGCGGAGGTGAGTAAATGTTTGGGTTTGGCTGTTCTATTTTGGGTGGCAGCGACCAGGGAATGGTCGGCCGATTTTGGGAGACGACGGTGGTGAGGATGGTGGTTGTTCGGCTGGTTTTGGTGGTGGTTGTGATGATGAACGGGGACACAGACACGGGGACACGATTTTTGTGGTATTGGAGTAGCGATGGACGTGGTGAAGATGATGACGGCGACGATGAGATTCGGGGAGACGAGGATGGTGATGGCAGAACCGTCGTGTCCTGCGAGACACGGACGGGGTATCCGGGATTGTCGGATACGGAACAAAATATTGTATTTGTATGGAAAAATATAGTAGAGGAGATGAGGCACAGACACGATGCACTTGTGGATGCCAAATTTCTAGAGGCGTACCTCTCCTTTTATAGGAGATGGGAATTTCCAGTTGGATAGGAATTGGGAGTATTTAAATCCCCAATAGATAATTCATTATGTAATTAAATAGATTTAAAGCCAATTCAAATCAAATCTAAATCCAAACTAATTCTATACTTAATTTAAAATAGTTTAAATAGAGTCAATAAAATCTTTTGCGATTTAATTTACCATATTTAATCAAATATTGAATAGAACAAGATTCCAAATATCTTTTTCATAAATATTAAAATATAATATAAATTAATTTCGAAAATCAAGGTAAATACTTAAATCATAGCAAAATAAACAAATCTCCTATTTCGCAAATATTCAAAATATATTTTATATAAACCAAAATTTTCCAAATCAAAATTTATTTTTAAATGATGAATAAAATAACTCTTTTTGAAATTAAAATATTTATCCTATGTACTTTTTCTATAAAATAAAATTTATAAAAAATGTTTTTCTAAATATGTACCTCGACGCAAATTCGCACTCATCGAGAAATTACGAAACGCAATTCTCGCACGCTACGCAAATACAAAAATACGAATTTGTATGCGTCGTGTAGATACGGAGTACAAAAATAAATACAAACATATATTTTAAATAAAAAAATCATAGTAGAAAATTAGGGGGCTTACACAATGAGCCATGCTCTAACAATGTAGCAGAATATAATATTTTACTGATTGGTCTCCAAGTCGTAAAACAATTGGATATTGAATTCCTGGAAGTCTATGGAGACTCTCAACTGATTGTTAATCAGGTTAGAGGGACTTATGAAGTCAGAAATCCTGATCTCATCCCTTATCATCAAGTGGTAGTCGAATTGGTCCTTTCATTCAAAAGATTCTTCATTAAATTCGCACCACGTTCTCAGAATGTGGAGGCTGATGCTCTTGCTAGCCTAGCTGCAGACTTTGTTGTTCCAATCCAAAGACAAAATACAATTACTTTGTTGGACCGAGATTTATTCTGTGTCAAGAATAATTTGTGTATTGAACAGAGTTATACTACAGAATCAAGCTCTCAGCAAAGGGATTGGAGAACTCCATTTATTGATTATACGGTTCATGGGATTTTATCTAAAGATCCAAAAGAAGCTGCATCAATTAAAAGACGATCATTTCGATTCTATTATGATTCATCTTTACATATGTTATATCGTCGTTCATACGATGGACTCTTGCTGCGCTGTCTCTCAGAAAGTGAAGCCAAACAGATGCTCCGTGAGGCTCATGATGGTGTCTGTGGTGCCCATCAACCGGGTCCGAAATTACAGGACCGCATTCGAAGAATGGGGTACTATTGGCCTTCCATGATAGCAGATGCTGTGGATTACACCAGAAGGTGTAAAGTATGTCAGATTCATGCTGATTTTATTCACCAACCTTTTGAATTTCTACATCCTATAGCAGCTTCTTGGCCCTTTGAAGCTTGGGGTATGGATGTCATTGGTCCTATTAACCCTTCTTCTGTTAAAGGACATCGGTTCATATTAGCTATAACAAATTACTTTTCTAAGTGGGCAGAAGCAGTTCCCCTTGCTGAAGTGAAGACATATAATATGATCAGCTTCATCAAACATCATGTCATTTATCGCTTCAGGATTCCTCGACGAATAATTCATGATAATGGTCCACAATTTGCCAGTCAGGCATTTTATCGGTTCTGTGATAAGAATCGAATTCAAAATTTGGCTTCTACGGCTTATATTCCAGCTGCTAATGGTTTACCTGAAGCCTTCAATAAGACGATCATTAAACTTTTCAAAAAGTTCATCTCTTCTAATAAATGTGATTGGAATGAGAAACTTGGAGAATGTTTATGGGCTTATCGAACAACAGTCCGAACTCCTACTGGTTTTACACCATTTTATAGGTTTATGGATGTGAGGCTGTTCTTCCCTTGGAAATCCAGATTCCATCTCCACGAATAGCTATTGCTAATGAGCTAACTATAGAAAACAATGACCGCTTACGACTCCAAGAACTTGAAGGATTGGACGAGAAGCGTCTCTAAGCACAACAGCATATTGAGCTATATCAAGCCCATATATCTCGAACTTTCAATCGTAAAGTTAAAGAGAGGGTATTCAAGATTGGCGAGTTGATATTAGCCGTTCGAAGACCGATGATTATGACTCACAAAAGCAAAGGAAAATTCCAAGCGAAATGGGAAGGTCCTTATGTAATTGAAACCATGTTTTCTAATGGTGCCTATCGGTTATCAAAGCCCAATGGAGATCTACTCATGATGCCGATCAATGGCAAATTTCTTAAGAAGTACGATGTATAAAAAATTCTTTTACTATTATTTTTGTTCTGAATAAAGGATTAAGGATGAGGACCACTGCCTTCCTTAATGAATACATAGTCAGCCAATACTTCGAAGGCATCGTTGCCTGAGTTCATAAAAAACCTGCAAGCAGCCATCCTCAGCGCTTCTTCTTCAGGAGTTTTCCCTGGCTCTACTAAGAAAGCAAAGATGTCTTGTGGTGGCTTGAGAGTAGAATAACTTTCGCCTACTTCGGTTGGGCCTGATACAGTTAGCTCAACGGGGTGCGTCTCGATGACGTCCTCAACCTTCTTGGAGACTTCATTCTTTTGCTGCACGTCCATGGAAGACATTTCCAATAGAAGAGTGGAAATAAGAATGAAATATTACACAGAGTTCTCACCTATTTATAGGAGAGATCTACTAATGAACCAGTCTTTCAAAAACAACTGTTCCTTCCCGAAAAGGCTTGTCCGTTCATTATATCAGATTCATCCATTTAATTATGGAATTGAATTAACCTTTTTTCTTTTCCCAAAAGATATGTCGGTTCATTCATTAATATTGGCATATATCCTCAAATGACATCTGTCTTCTTAATCCCCAGCTACCAAAGTTTGGTTAAGCTGATTACTAGTCTTTTCGGAGAGAAATTTTGATCTTCTATCTTACCAGTTGGTATAGAAAGTTGGATTTATTATTTATCACGTTTCTATAACCTCTGAATAAATATTAAATTTGTTTGTATTTCCTATCTATCATGTCCATTTGACCTCTGCATAGATATTAATCTACTTTTCTTTGAGTTCTTACATACTGTCATGTCCATATTACCTTTGATAGTATTGTATACTCTAAAAACAGAAAACAAGATTTTATTATCTGTCATGTCCGTATTGCCTCTGGATAGATACAAATCATTTAGCATAGACGACTTGTCATTTCCATTCTCATTTCATCATAAAAGTCTATTACATTTTTTAGACTTCCTTACAAATCATAATGGAAATCTACTACATCTTGGATTTTCATTCTATATAACAACGATGACCTAATCGAGATCTATTTCTTCTTTGGATCTTCTTCATCGGATTTGTTGTTGGTGTTAAATCCTTACTGTCTGAGCCTCAATGTCGACCAGAACAGTAGGAATCAAACTTTGGTCTTCTCTCTCAGACGAGAGGAGAATCCCAGAGTATGGCAGCCCGAAGACATGTTGCTGCCGATACAATTGGTAGAAAAGTGGCGGCCTTTCAGAGGAGATAGGAATGTATCCAGCATTGGGATACGATTCCTAGTCCTGCCGTGAAAGGAACTCTACTACCTAATTTCTCGGGATAGAGTTGACTCCACCATCCAACTTTTCGTGTATAAAGGCTATTCCTGCCATCTGAGGAAGACCCTTTTATCCCACGAAAAGTTCTGAGTTGTCTGATTTGCGCGTCAAAAGCGCATGAGCTCCCTGATGCTGATGTCAGAAGAATGCTCCTCACAGCGTCAAAGTCGCCAATACCGGTTCTGGAAAAGTTCTTCAGCCAAGCTTCTGCAGAAAACAACAGAGAAAAAATTTTCAACAGAAGTATTATCAGCTACTTACTGGTAAATTAAAGACTGATGCTCGTGCACCTCATTCAACAAGGCAATTTTATGCTAGTGATTCATGTGCACCTAATCTACGAGGTTTTACGCCAATGTTTACGTGCAACAAGGCTTTTACGCCAGTGATTCATGTGCACTTAATCTACAAGGTTTTACACCAATGTTTTACGTACAACGCTCCACATCTGTTAAGGATTTGCGCTCATTTAAAGATTGACATCTGTTTTTCAACAAAAAGTTCAAAAGCAGACGGTCGATTTACGAATCAAACTTACCATTAAGGTCAGATGATTTGGCTTTAAGAGTGGTTGAATCAACGTCTGGTAACCGGGCGTACAGAGAGACGGCATCGGAAAGCACCATCATTTGTTGGAGAATAAAATCTTGTAAGGAGCTACCGGGCGTACAGAGGAACGACATAGGAAAGCATCGCCATTATCAATCTCTTGTTAGAGAATGAAATGTTGCAAAAAGCTATCTTCGGAAGAATGAGAATGAGAATGTATAAAACATTCTTTAACTCAGCTATTTATAAGGGTTGAAGAAACGGTTGGCGTGAGTCTATTTCGTGAAAGATCCTACTAAAAAAGGCGCTCGTGACCACAAGGCAGATGCCACGTATTGTTTTGTTTCTCTTGGGAATGAACAACCATAGATGCAGTCACTGTTCTAAAAGGCGGTCTAGGCGGCCGCCTAGGCGGCGCCTAGGCACTAGGCCCCTGGTGTCCGCCCGATGTCCGCCTAGGCGTCCGCATAGACCCTCCGACGTCCGACTATGCATGTTTTGGAAATTTATGGACTTTTTCTGCAATTTTTAGTAGATTTTTTTGATTTTTTTATTTATTCTTGAACCGCCTAGATCTAGGCGGCCGCCTAGGGGACCGCCTAGGTAGGGTAGGCGCTAGGCGGCGGGTGCCCGCCCGACTAGCGCCTAGCGCTTTTCACAACCTTGGATGCAGTTAAAGGAGATGTAGAACAATTCTATGAAATCAATATCAAGATTTTATTTATAAAAAGGGGAGTAAGCCCCTACAGATAAGTTGAAGAGTCGCAACACATATACGACACTTCTATATAAAATATTATTTTTTCTCTCCTTCGTTGGGCTGACGAAGGGAGGCATCTAACTCGTGCATGTTGCGGATCCCGGAACGACGCATCAGATTAAGAAATGCATCTACATCACCTAATCCTTCATACGCAGTTGGGGGACCACCATTTATACGTCCAAAGACTGCTGAAGTCAGTCTAATGCACTCTATAAAATTGCGTGCCCGCTCAACCTCTGTCTCTATATCAACCCTTGAGCTCGGAGCCTCTTCCTTGTCAATCTCTTTTTTTGGTGCCATGATAGTATAAGGATGAAAAGCAAGAATGAAGAATTTCTCCTTATATACACAACCAAATCAACTCTTCATATTCCTTATGGGAAACTGATCATTATTAATGCAAACTCGGGAAGATGGAGAAGCATTCGAAAGTTTCGAGTGGAAATTCTTTATGACGGTTAAGTATTGACCGGCACCATTTCCCGAATTTTTACGCTGACTGGTCAAATCTCGACTTTTACACTTCTGTTCAAAGTGTTTCAAATTTTGAAGAAATTTGAAAACTTTGAAGGGGGTCTTGTAGGAGCGTAAAAAGTACTTCATGGAATGAGTCAAAGAGATAGAAGCTTTCCACTCAACATGATCTATTGTTACAGGCTAATCGCTTTACGCCAGGGTCAAGCCAATGGTTTTATGCCAGGGTCAAGCCAATGGTTTTATGCCTAAGACAGGCTAATCACTTTACGCTGGGCAAAGCTGTCAAGTCTTGCATTTAATGCAAAGTCTGACATAAAGATTTAATGATGGCATATATCACAGAATTCGAAGGGATTTATTTTACACAGAGACCAATGTTGTCGTTTAGTATGTGGACTGAGCTATTTTTCGCTCACAGTATGACTTCTTTTACGCATGGAGACTGTATGAGTTTTTACGCTCAAAAGTTGACCTGTGCATAAAGTTTATTTGGGCTACTTTACGCTCAAGGTTGTTTAACAACCACTTTACGCGGGAAGTCCATGTCAAGGTTATTTTATGCCTAGTCTACTACTTTACGCTCAGAGTATTTTGGATTGTTTTTATGCCCTATTGTTCTTCACCAATTTGGAACGTAGTTTGCCTACATGGCTTTCATGCCACACATCTCGA
>JANAVB010009198.1:36355578-36358078 GCA_029216955.1 Iris pallida | reverse complement strand
CGTCCTCGAATTTAAGGACTAGGATGATCAAATCTTTCTAAAATTTAAATAAATATTGGATTTAACAAATCAAAATCAATCATAATGATTTTAAAAATAATTTAAGGTTTTATTAATATTAAAAAAATTGTATTTGATCGAATCTAAATATAATACAATAATAATTTAAATGAATAATATGTTTATCAAATGACTTAGAAAATATTGTATATATTATCTAAACGTACATATCGTGTTAGTCCAAGACTGAATCAAACTAGTTATAATATAACAAATAAATTTAATTGATAATTAATATTAGCAAATAATTTAAACGATATTTTATAATTCTAAATCCAAAATAGTTTGACAAAAATTCTGTTGTCATCCAAATATATTCTATAGTGGTTACAAATAGAATCTATTTTCTAACGAAAATTTATTAAATAAAACAAAATAAATTTTTGAAATCAGGGATGTGGGTTTACAAATCTACCCACTTAGAATATTTCGTCTTCAAAATTTCAAAGAGCACGATTAGGCATGACTATGAAGAATAATTAAGAAACCAAATTTTTAATTGATATGAATAAAACGATGAATGGTATAATCAAGGGAGTGATATGATTCATGATCTAATTAGTACGCGTAATCATGGATATGATCAAAATGATAAGATAATAGACAAAAGGAGTGTGATTTGGCACGATCAATATTCGGTCAAATGGTCTAGTTTACAACCAAATATTTAAGAATGATTTAAATTGAACGACTTGGTATGATCCAATTACAGTCAACATAGTCTAGTTATGACCGAATTTCTAAGAAATGATCAAGGTTCTAGATGTAATCTAAACAGGCTATAGTCCCATGATATAAGTTAAGATACAGTCACGATCAAGGTTAATCATGCAAATCATCCATGCATGATAAAATTAGAAAGTTGGCACGAGCATGAACAAGGTCAAACAGTCATGATCAAAGTAGAATGCAAAATAATATTAGCAATTGATTAAAATATGCACGATTATGATTATGGTCAACAAGTTTCATCGTGATCAAATTTGTTTAGGAACAATCATTAGTTAAGAAAAACTGTTTAGGCATGATTAAGAATTAAACCTAGGAAAGGATACGGATTGACTCGATCGAAATATAATAAAAGGAGTCTAGTCATGATCGAACTTGTTCAAGGATGATCATCCAAAATTGTTTCGATGTGCTAAAATTATCCACAGTTATTTAGGCACGAGTTTAGAATCAAAATCTAGATAATTTTAGGAATCCAGTCGAAATTACATTAAAAGAGAAAATCTGAAAAATAGAAGGATAAGGAAGGTAGGGAGAGTTACCAGTTTATCGAGAAGATTGTGACTAGGAATAAGCACAATCAATTTGAAAACTTAATAGTTATATGCCAATAGACGTAGTCGCTATGGTATTCGAAACTCGTAAACATAATCGATGTCATTTTACCAAGAATTTATGCCTCGCCAGTGTACAGCTAGCTGCTTTGAACCCTTGGTTCCATAACTCAAGCTACGTTGCGTAACGAATACCCTATCAACTCTATCTAATCTTGACATAACCACTCAAGGATGAAACAAGACTACCAAGTATAATTTTAATTAATTTTCGATCACCCACGCTTATTTAAAATTATTTCAACTTAGGGGTCATGCCAGGTCAGTGCGCTGCTGGCTGCAGTGAACCTGCAGTCTCGATAATTCAATAAGTGACGACAGTGCACTGCGTCTTGTCATCGCAGGTCATCAAAATTATTCTAACTACATCCTCAAGAATATCAAAGGAGTTTAGAATATCATACAAGTTGATAATAAGATAGAAAAGTGCAAGTATCTGTTTTTCAAGTATAAGATCACTTCTTAGAAGGAAAAATAATTGGTTAGAAGGATAATGATCGAAGTCAAAATAAGTAGAAAATCTTATAATCCTTATTTCACGGATATTCAATATTCGACGATTGAGAGAAAACTTTTGAATCAAAACTTAACT
This sequence comes from Iris pallida, assembly GCA_029216955.1. NCBI lineage: Eukaryota > Viridiplantae > Streptophyta > Magnoliopsida > Asparagales > Iridaceae > Iris > Iris pallida. The sequence continues at coordinate 36,356,083 of JANAVB010009198.1, read as the reverse complement.
CGAGATTAATATACAATTGAGTGAAAGTAAAAAAATAATTCCTTAGGTCAAAAAAAGAATATAAGTGATACGAACTTATGATATGGCGATGTTAGAAAAGACATAAGATAAGGTTATACAAATTATCATGATTAGGGAGAAAATAACCGAAGGCAAAGAACTATAAACATAAATTTATATTCTCTAATATTCAAGATCGAGGAAAAATTTAAGCACTATGTCTACCTATTATGAATATATTTATACAGAATTACATATGTATAGCCTAAGTGAATCCAAAAATCCTAAAATATCATTCTAAGAGAAGGTTGTCCTATTTCCAAGTAAATTATAAATTTAAATAGCAATAATACATATATATTCAACATATAATTTATAGAAATTATTCACAATACTAGAGATGGGCTACCAATATTATACCATCTATTGTCACGCCCCAGAACCAGAATACTGGAGAGCGGGGGTAGACATAGCCAGCTACGTATATTGAAATGGAAACCACCTC
>JANAVB010009198.1:36184819-36248573 GCA_029216955.1 Iris pallida | reverse complement strand
ATTTTCTTATATATAATATATATATATATATATATATATATATATATATATATCTATTTATATATTATAATATATATATATTTATATATATAATAGATATATATTATATTATATATAATATATATATATAATATATTATGTATGTATTTTTAGCATATGTATGTATATATTCACTATGTATAATTTACCTTATTAAAATATTAATATTTATCTTGCACTTTTACCAATTTGTATTTTAGTATATTTAAATTACTGCAACCATTTGGTGTCCAAGCCTAGCATGGGTTTTGGGCCCAAATGTGTTTTCACACATTCAAGACCTGTACTAGTCATATTGGACTTGATTCATGGCCTTGGGTCCTGTATTTGAACTTTGGTTCAAATTATATACATGGACAAAATACGCTGATATTAATTATTTAATTTTATTTGTGTGCAATGCTGTTTTTGAATTTCTAAAAAATACTTAAAGTATTGCTAAAATTCTGGAAAAATAGTATTTAGATACTATGTTAATTTAGCTAATTTAGTATAATTTTTATAGTATTTAATTTACAGTTTTGCCACTAGTTTGGCATATAAAACCAAAACTTATTTTCTGTATACTTAGGAAAACTGATTTTTATAAAATACTTGTACTGGTTAATAAATTCCAGAAAAATTATAATAAATTTCTATGATTAACAAGGATCATTTTGGTACTTTATTTTATGTAAAAATAAGCTTTTTGTCTATCTCAAAAACTGTTGAAACACAATGATCATTTGATTTATTTATTGATTAATTACGACTTGTAACTTTTTGTGTTATTTTGAGTTTTAGCCGTATTGAACCTCACCCCTCACTATTGTAAAGACCCTAGAAAGTTAGTTAAAGTAGTGTGTCACCCCATATTGGTCTCCTATGCTAAAATCATCATTTTGGCTAGGTGCCCAATCACAAGTCGTGTTTCACCAATTAGTGCCTTAGCGTTTTAGCTTAGTGTAAAGACTAAGTTTATATATTTATTTCTACAGTGACGAGTTACCAGACATCTATAGCACTTTTATCGCAGCTTGCTTTGCTTTGCTTTGCTAGAGGCAAGTACTTTCTACAAACTTTACATACTGCTATAAACCATAAACTGTGATTCACCAACCATGTTAAATGCTGATCCTTGGGGTAGCAAGTTAGAACTTTACATGTTGTATTACTTTCAGTCTCTGCCATGTTTAGGCTACTTTTCATCTCTCTCTCACATGCTTAAATAACGGGTTAAGGGAAAACTGCTAGTAGTGTATGTGATCATGACCCCCTTCTCCGTATGTATTTACCAAGCACCGTTACATTCTATATGTATCTGTGTCGTATGTCTGGTCCCGCGTTTGTGTATGGATATACACCGATGCCGTTATGTGTACGTATGTGCACATCAGAAAATTGATATGTACCGCTGTACATCCTGATTACCTATTGACTGATCACTCACCTACTACAGTTTTAAACTTTAAAATGAATATTTATTGCCATGATAAAATGTACCTAAAACTGAACAAACATGATATGTCATTTCCTTTCATCACATGATCAGTATTATATGTTTGTTAGATTTAGTACTTGCTTCCGTCCTGACAGGATAACGTTGTAGGTGTCCTTACTGAGGAGGAGTAACTCTGCGACACATATTATGGAGATACTGTCGAGGACCCGACTTTGCTTTACGAGGATATTCCTGCGGGGAACCTCGCCTAGTTGTCTTTTTGCTTTAGACTTTTGAGAGTAGTCATGTATTAGACTACGTATTTTGTAACTGGACATGTATCCAGTTTTACACTTCAGACCTGTACTTTGGACATTTTACTATATGAGTCGACTTTTGTGTTTGGAGCATTTATGACTTTTATTCACTTATAGAACTGTTAGCACATTTAGTCTTATCATGTTGTCTTTAGAACAGCTTACTACGTTTTATCTCAAACGTAGGCTGGGCATGACTCGGCCTGGCCCAACAATTTGGGTTGCAGGTCGTGACAAGTAGCCCGGATGACCACCATCAGAATGTTGATTACTCTCGCAGCAATACATAAGATGGTGATACATCAGATGGATGTGAATACGGCTTTCCTAAATGGCGAGCTGACCGAAGAGATTTACATGCAACAGCCCGAAGAATTTGTCATCAGGGATCTTGAAGACAAAGTCTGCAAGTTGGTGAAATCCTTGTACGGTCTTAAACAGGCTCCCAAGATGTGGCATGAAAAATTTGACAAAGTTATAAGGTCAAATGGCTACATGGTCAGCGATACGGACAACTGTATTTACACGAAGTTCGCTGATGGAAGAGGTATGATCGTTTGTCTGTACGTGGACGACATGCTTATCCTAGGTACGGATATTAGCTGTGTCACGGAGACAAAAAAATTCATCTCAAGCAAGTTCAGTATGAAGGACTTGGGGGAAGCTGATGTGATCTTAGGGATCAAGATCATTCGGACAGACACTGGACTAGCACTGTCATAGTCTCATTATATTGAGAAAATGATCACTCGTTATGGGTATTGGGATCTTTCAGGGATCGATACGCCGTACAGGTATGATCTGAAGCTGAAGCCTAATTCAGGGGAAAGCGTCAGGCAGATGGAGTATGCAAGCATAATCGGAAGTTTGATGTATGCTACTATTGCCACAAGGCCTGACATAGCTTTCACCGTGGGAATGCTGAGTCGTTTCACGAGCAACCCAGGTGCTGAACACTGGAAAGCTGTGAAACGGGTTATGAAATATCTCAAGAAGACTCAGACATATGCACTATACTACAGCGGAGATCCGCCGGTAGTGGAAGGCTTCAGTGATGCCAGCTGGTGCTCAGAGGTGGGGAGCGAGAGGTCCACAGGTGGATTCATTTTCACAATGGATGGAGCTGCTATATCGTGGAAGTCGAAGAAGCAGACTATGCTATCGCGGTCATCCATGGAATCTGAGTTCTTTGTACTTGATACCGCAGCCAAGGAAGTAAAATGGCTTCGGGAGCTCATGTATAATCTTCCAATGGTTGGGGCGCAAATACCGGCAATGCCGATATACTGCGACAACCAGACGACTACGACGGTGGCATCAAATGACCTCTTCAATGGGAAGAAAAGGACTGTGCGATTGAAGAACAGGGCAGTACACGATCTTATCAAGAGAGGTGTTATTGCAGTAATTGATGTTCGGAGTCAGGAGAACCTGGCGGATCCGTTCACCAAGGGCCTCAAATGCCAGCTGGTCGATGACACAGCTTGTAAAATGGGCTTGAAAGCATTCTGATATTGTATTATTGTATTCCTACCATAAAGTTTTATGCTATTAGTTCAAAGATTTATCTACTAGGCATCTAGCTTTTGGTTCAAAGGAGGACCACTAATCGGAAGAATATCAGGAATGGTGGGTACATGTTCTATTGGGCATAGAGAGGTTACGGACCTATAACCACTGTAGTCTACTATTATTTTCTGCGAAAAATGGTTCCTGTGGGAAGGTTGGCTTAATTGACTTAATGAGTTCTCAGGCAGAGTGAATGCCTGGTGTGCTTTACAGGAGGCACGGTAGAGCAGCACTACAAGGAGTGAAATTCCATGCTACAGTGGGGTGACTCCACAATGAGGTTCCTATATGTTGGGTGCTGCCCAGTAATAGGATAAAGCCTCGGCTTTGCAGGCCAAGTCACAGCGGCGTAGCACCGCAAATAGGCAGTTAGCCTAATGTTGTATGTTAAAAAATAAAGAGGGGTGTAGTCAGCACTACAAAGAGGAGGAGTTCCTCATATTACAGTGGCACGACACCACGATGAGGTACCCGGTTAGGGATAAAGCCTCGACCTTACAAGCTAAAGCCTCGACCTTACAAGCCATGTCGTTGCGGCGTAACACCGCAAGGGAGCCTAAGGCTTCATGTTGGGTAGTTTGGCACTACAAAGAGGCAGTTGCCTCATGCTACAGTAGTATGACACTACGATGAGGTTCCCGGTACGGGGTAAGGCCTCGGCTTTAAGCCATGTCATGGCGGCGTAGCACCGCAAGGGAAGCGCAAAGCGCTTCATGCCATGTCTCTTTATAATGAACTCACCTATAGTGTATGGACAAAGAGATATCAGGCCGTCTCTTGAGGGTAAACTTTTAGACGCCCAAAATTATACACTGAAACCAGGCTGGCACAGGGCCTTTAATATGTAGCTAGAAGCACATGTAACTACATTATGTGAGTGGAAAGAATTTCAGCTATGATGCAGAATTCAAGGCTTAGTCTATTCTTGTATTATAGTCTGATTTTTGATCCATGCGGGAAGATTCAAGTCAGCGACATCTCTCCAAATGCATGATGGACAGTTACTGTGGGGAACACTTATACCCATATATATAGAGATATGTGGGAGATTGTTGGAGTTTTGGTTTTTCCTTTAGAAAGCTTTAGTCCTACATCGAAAAAAACAAAGAGATTGTATCTCTATATATTAGCTTTGTTATTATTGGAGATGCACATATGGTGTGGAGGTGCACATGGGTTTGCCATGTGGGGTTATTTTTCTAATGGAAAAAGGCTAAAATCAACAATTAAATCATTCATGCTTTTTGCTCTTGGGAAATTTATTTCCATGGGAGCTAAGCCCCGTAGGGGATTAGCGACTCGGACTCGAACTCGGACTCGGACTCGGGCTCATGGGCTCATGAGGCGTAATGTGGCGTTTTGTTGGCGCACTTTGTACTTAGCACGTCAGCATCGTCGCTAGGTGCATAGTGCGCTTTAGTTGCGCTCGTTGCACGAGCCACTTGCGCTGCCACGTTGCGCAAGCCCAGTTGCGCTGCTCAGGTGCGCATGCCCAGTTGCGCAAGCCCTGCTGTGCTGCCCAGGTGCGCGCCCAAGTTGCGCTCAGGTTGCGCTGGGTTGCGCGGGTTACTCGGGTTGCGCTGCACTGAGTTGCGCGGGTTGCTCGGGTTGCGCGGTTGCGTTGCGTGCGTCGTGTACGCAGTGCGTGCAGTGCGCACAGTGTGCGCAGTTCAGTACGTGCTCTGTCGCGTAGAGTACAAGGAGCGCGGGGTGTGTACAGTTGGCGCAACTTGCAGCAGAACGTGCGTTTGCATGTTCTGGGCGGTTGCTACATGTTCGGGGTAGTTTTTACCACGTCCCTAACTTTGTGGCAATCGAACAGTTGCTGCAGGGCCTATATAAGGCATCCTCTCTCTCTCAAGGCTGATAACAGAAGAAAAAGAGAAGCCACCACAGATGGTTTACGAAGTGTTTTTTAACACAAGTAAACAGAGATTTCAGACATGTTCTTTAACACAGTTCTGATCTTCTAGTAGCCTTCGAAAGAGAGAGGAAAGGCGTCGCACCAGCGTTGCTTTTGCACGGGAGTTCGTGTCCATCCGAGGAGTCAGAAGAGCAGGAGTGTTCCAAGTTCTCCGACGAACTTGCTGGTTCCTGGAAGCTGTTCGTGTAGGGCGAATAAAGCTTTGAGCAACGGTGATTATTCACCCAGCAGGAGTTCTTCCATATTTTGCCAGTCACCTTCTTCGTTGCTGCCAGTAATTCTGATTGTATCTTCTTTTTAGAAGTATTATGATCTGATTGCTGTTGATTACAAAAAATTTTTAGATTCTCGTAATTCAGAATCACCTTCCTTGAAGTGTTGATTTGAAACATTGTTTTTACAATTGTTTCATTTTTTCAGTTTTCCATCGAAAAATTGTGCCCCGGCACTAACAAAAACTAGTATATATTCCAACTTAAAAAAAAAACTAACACATGTCTCCATTTCTTTGTAAATCAATCAAAATTTTGATTAAATAGTGGAAGCATATCTTAAAATGTTATTTGTTCCATACAAAGGAATGAAAGCATTTGTTAGTTTTTTTTAAAAAAGTGGGATATGCTAGTTTCAATATTTTGAATGGAAACATTTGCTAAAATATACTTGTTTTTTCTTTAATAAATTATTTTTTTAATCATCAACAAATTTGAAAAGTTGAAAAAAATAAAAAAATATTTTGAGACAACAAAAATAAAAGTAATATTGATCTTGATTATACATTTGTGGATTATATGTACTTGTCATTTAATTAGTAGATGCTTCAAATAGTAGCCTACAATGTGTGATCAATAGTCATATATTTATCTAATGAGTATAATTATTTTTAATAAGACGTTCTGTTGCCTATTCCAAGTGGGATAAAAAAAAAATATATCATAATTTTTTAATTTCATTTGTTTTGTTTTAAAAATAAAATAAAATAATGAGATATTCTTTTGTCCATATGATGATGTAATTGTTCTTTTATTTTATTTATTTATTGTGAGTTTTCAGTTGGCTGCAATATATAAACTTAAGAAGTAAGTAATTTTCAATGATATAACTCTAATTAGTTAAAAAAAGATACGATCAAGCTAAAAGTGACTTAAACTCCCAAGTTGGGCTGCAACTATCCCATGGATCATGGATCAAGATCCACAACGACGACTTTGTCCGGATTTAAGTACTTGGGCCTCGGCCTGCAAAAAATGACCCAAAAGCCTATTTTTGTATACTAGCTATACAACTTCTCCTTCTTCTTGCCATTTTTTTTGACTATTCATTTTCTCTTCATTCTCACATTCCCTTAGTATTAAAGTCATGTCCGTTTCTAACATTCTAAGGGTTCTAAAGACCCTGTACAAATTTTGTTAGTCCCGGGGCTTGATCAAAGATGGTAAAACAGATGCAACAGAGATCTACGATGATTCAAAAACCAAATAACCCGATTACAATATGGAGGAGGAAAATAGAGAAGAGAAGATCTCTCGTTCTTCCTTGCAAACGTGTTACAATTGGGACAGAACGAGGTACAATAATCTAGAGAAAGATGAGAAGAAGAAAAATGCTGGGGTGTCAAAACACCGTTGCTCAAAGCAAGATTCGCCCCACACGAACTGCTTCCAGGAACCAGCAAGTTTGAAGAACTTGTGGAACGCTCGAAGTCACCTCTGTTCTGACTCCTCGGATGGACTTGCAAGGGTGGCAGCAGCTCTCTCTCTCTCTTTCTCCTTTTCTGACTTATATTTTTGTAGTACCCACAAAGGAGGCCAGAAGAGAGTATATATAGAGAGAGGGTGAAAACCCTAGCCGCCTCTTCAGTTATGGAAAGATTGAATCAAATCCCAAAAGATAACAACGAGATTAATTCAAATCCCACAAAGATAGCAACGAAATTAATTCAAATCCCACAAAGATAGGATCTGAATTAATCGCATTGAATCAGTCTTTCCATAACTGACTTGTAGTCTGCACAGTCAGCAGAACCTTCCATGCGGCAGCAGCAGCCTGGCCGCATGAGCCTCATGGACCGCATGGGCCGCATGGACCGCATGAGCCGCATGGCCGCATGAGCCGCATGGCCGCATGCTGCATAAGACCGCATGGCCGCATATGAGCCGCATGACTACTGACGTGCTAAGTGCAAAGTACGCCAACAAAATGCCATATTACGCCTCATGAGCCCATGAGCCCGAGTCTGAGTCTGAGTCCGAGTTCGAGTCCGAGTCGCTAAGCCCCTTTGGGGCTTAGCTCCAAATGGAATTAATCCAAGAGAATGACAAAAATATTAATGCTTAATCCTTGGAGCCTTATTCTTACCTCCTAGTAAAATCACCTACATGGTTACCTCCTTAGAATCACCACCCCATGTGCATCTCTCAACAACACAACCAAGTATATATGTTGAGATAACTCATGGTGCATTTCCGATGTGGGACTAAAATTTTACAAGGCATGTTGAGAGCAAGCGCTCTCCATGTAAAAAAAGCACCAACAATCCACCACATATCACAACATATATATATGTGTCCAGGGTTGAGCGTTCCCCACAGTAACTATCCATTTTGCATTAGGATAGATGTCGCTGACGACTTGAATCTTCCCGCATGGGTTAAATAACAATGTGATACAAGAATGGACTACGCCTTGAATTCTGCACCACAATTGTAATTCTTCCCACTCACAAAGTGTAGTTACGTGTGCTTCTGGCTGCACATTAAAGGCCCTGTGCCAGCCTAGTTTCAGTGTATAATTTTGGGCGTCTATAAGTTTACCCTCAAGAGACGGCCTGATATCTCTTTCCATACACTATAGGTGAGTTCTTTATTAAAGAGATATGGCATGAAGCCTTGCGCTTCCTTGCGGTGCTATACCGCTATGACATGGCCTGAAGCCAAGGCATTACCCCTACCTGGGAACCTCCTCGTAGTGTCATACTACTGTAGCATGAGGTCTCAGCCTCTTTGTAGTGCCAATCTACTCAGCATGAAGCCTAAGGCTTCCTTGCGGTGTTACGCCGCAACGATATGGCTTGCAAGGCCGAGGCTTTACCCCTACCTGGGTACCTCATCGTGGTGTCGTGCCACTGTAATATAGGGCCATCCTCCCCTTTGTAGTGCTGTCTATAACTCTTTAATTACGTCATACAGCATTAGGCTACCTGCCTATTTGCGGTGCTACGCCGCTATGACTTGGCTTGTAAAGCCGAGGCATTACCCCAGACCTGGGAACCTCATGGTGGAGTCACCCCACTGTAGCATGGAGTTTCACTCCTTGTAGTGCTGCTCTACCGTGCTTCCTGTAAAGCACACCAGGCATTCACTCTGCCTGAGAACTCATTAAGGCGTTTAAGCCAACCTTCCACAGGATCTGTTTTTTCTGCAGAAAATATATAGTAGACAACAGTGGTTATAGGTCCGTATCCCTTCCATGTTCCAGGGAACAAGTACCCACTATTACCCGATAGTTTTCCAGTCAGTGATCCTCCTTTGAAACAAAAGTTAGATGCCTAATAGATTTTTCTTTGAACTAATAGCATAAAACTTTATGGTAGGATTACAAAGACACACTATCAGAATGCCTTCAAGCCTATTTTACAAGCTGTGTCATCGACCAACTGGTGCTTGAGGCCCTTTGTGAACGGATCTGCCAGGTTCTCTTGACTCCGAATATCAACCACTGCAATTACACCTCTTTTGATAAGATCGTGTACTGCCCCCTGTGCTTCAATCGCACAGTCCTCTTTTTCCTGTTGAAGAGGTCATTTGATGCCACCGCCGCAGTCGCCTGGTTGTCACAGTATATCGGTATCGCCGGTATCTGAGCCCCAACCACTGGAAGATCATACATGAGCTTCCGAAGCCATTCTGCTTCATCTGATGCAGTTTCAAGTGCATAGAATTCAGATTCCATGGAGGAACGAGAGAGTATAGTCTGCTTCTTCGACTTCCACGATATAGCAGCTCCACCCAAGGAAAAGACATATCCACCTGTGGATCTCTTACTTTCCACCTCCGAATACCAGCTAGCATCACTGAAGCCTTTCACTACTGTCGGATACCCGTTGTAGTGCAGTGCATATGTCTGAGTCTTCTTGAGATATCTCATCATCCGTTTCACAGCTTTCTAGTGCTCAACCTTGGGTTGCTTGTGAACCGACTCAGCATTTCCAAGGCAAAAGCTATGTCAGGCCTTGCGGCAGTGGTTGCGTACATTAAGCTTCCGATAATGCTAGAATACTCCAGCTGCCTGACGCTTTCCCTCGAGTTTGGCTTCAGCTTCTGATCACACCTGTATGGCGTATCGATCCCTGGAAGATCCTTATACCCATAGCGTGTGAGCATCTTCTTAATGTAGTGAGATTGTGACAGCGCTACTCCAGTGTCTGTCCGGATGATCTTTATGCCCAAGATGACATTTGCATCCCCCAAGTCCTTCATACTGAACTTGGTTGAGAGGAACTTCTTTGTCTCTGTGACACAGCCTATATCCGTACCTAGGATTAGCATGTCGTCCACGTACAGACAAACGATGACTCCTCTTCCATCAGCGAACTTTGTGTAAACACATTTGTCCGTCTCGCTGACTCTGTAGCCATTTGATCTAATAACTTTGTCAAACTTCTCATGCCACATCTTGGGAGCTTGCTTCAAACCATATAATGATTTTACCAACTTGCAGACTTTGTCTTCAAGACCTTTGACGACAAATCCATCTGGCTGTTGCATGTAAATCTCTTCGGTCAGCTCCCCATTCAGGAATGCTATTTTTACATCCATCTGATGTATCACCAACTTATGTATAGCTACTAAAGCGATTAACATTCTGATGGTGGTCATCCGAGCTACTGGAGCGTACGTGTCAAAGTAGTCTATCCCCTGTTTCTGGGAAAATCCCTTGGCTACCAGCCTGGCCTTGAACTTGTCAATAGTTCCATCTGCCTTCATCTTCTTCTTGAAGATCCATTTACATCCGATGGGCTTTTCTCCTTCAGGTAGATCTACCAACACCCATGTGTTATTGGAGGTGATCGAGTCAAACTCGTCATTCACTGCCTCCTTCCAAAAGATAGCATCTCTGGTCTTCATCGCCTCATCATAGGTAAGCGGATCTGCTTCCATATGATAGGTGACAAAGTCATCTCCGAAATCTTTCGGTCTCCTCGCTCGCTTAGTTGACGATTCTGTGAGTTCTGGTACAAGAGTTGTTTCATCAACAATAGCTTCTTCTTGGACTACTGGCCCATATGAGATTTTAGTCTTATTTGCACCTACATCATTTTTCGAAATGTCCGAAAGAACAATATTTTTGTCTTTTGCAAACTTGTCTTCAAAGTATTCAGCATCGCGAGATTCGATGATATGATTTGACTCAATATCAAGAAATCTCCTAGCATCACTCTTCTCGACATACCCCAAGAAGATCGCCTTCGTAGTCCTTATCCCTAGCTTTTGAATCTTCAGATCTGGGAGCTTCACATAAGCCAGACACCCCCACACTCGAATGACATTCAAGTTTGGTCTGACCTTGAACCAGAGTTCATGAGGAGTTACGTCCGAAGTTGCATACGACACTCTATTTAGAATAAAAGTGGCCGTCAATACAGCTTCTCCCCAGTAGCATTTACGAAGACCCGCGGTTAGCAGCATTGAGTTCATCATTTCTGTCAACGTTCTGTTCTTCCTCTCCGCTACTCTATTGGATTGAGGAGAATATGGAGCAGTAGTCTCGCATATGATTCCATGTTCTTTGCAGAACGATACAAATTCATGAGACCTGTACTCCCCACCTCGATCACTTCTTAACCTCTTGAGTTGTTGTCCAGTCTGCCGTTCAGCTTCGGCCCTGAACTCTCTGAACTTCTCGAAGGCTTCGTCTTTAGACTTGAGCAAGTAGACGAATGCGTATTTTGAGAAGTCGTCGATGAAGGTTATGAAATACTTCATCCCGGCCTTCGTGGAGAAATGTTTGAAGTCACAGATATCGGAGCGCACCAACTCCAGAAGATCTGTGCTTCGATTGACCCGATGAAAGGATTTCCTTGTGATCTTCGTCTGAGCACACACTTCACACTTCTCCACCTTACCCCCACATTTGGAGATAAGTTCTAGACTAGACATTTTGTTAATTCTTTTACAATGAACATGTCCTAGTCTATTATGCCACAACTCAAGAGAATAATCAGAAAATGCAATTGCACTAATGTCATCAAACTGGTTGACAAGCTGAATTTTAAACATTTCTTCGGTTTGATAAGCCTTCCCGAAGTATGTTCCTTTCTTGGACATCACCATCTGACCAGCATTGATGTCCATCCTCAAGCCTGTAACTCCCTAAACCTATTTTTGGTATAATTGAAAATTTCTTTAAAATTCTTTTCTATATATATTTAGTTGAATGCACTTCAACTTTAAATAGTCTTTTATTAATAAAACTATTGTAGCAATTAATTGTTTATGGAGAATAGTTACTAATAGTTGATAATAATTAATTTGGTTCATTTTTGTATTTGGTTTATTGATCTGAATTCCCTTAGTAGGATTAAAATTTAAGTTCTCTGTTAATGTTCAAACCGCTAGATAATAGTAAATTATGTATTTCTAATAAATTACAATATTGCTATTGTTACTAATACTAATTAATTTTGTAATTAGTTATTAACTATTCATTATATTTAAGAATTAATTACCATTTCGAATTTATTAGTATATGATTTTATTGGAGGAACAGTAATTATTTTCTAACAGTTGGGAATTTGTAATTAAAATAGTTTGTATTTTGAATTTATTTAAAACTATGGACGAAAATATTTTAGATTTTGGTATTTGGAAATCTGTTTCAAATTTAAATTTTGAAATCCTGTTATTTGTTATTCTGTTAAACTACCTTTTGAAATTGAGGGAGATTTGTACTTGAAAATCTGTTTTATTAGAAAATTCTGTTGAAATTCGAAAGTGTAATTCTGTTGCTAACCTATTCTAAATGCCCCCAGATCTACTGGATATTACAACACTGCCCCTGTCCCAAATACCCCCAGATCTACACTAAACTACAGCTTTGCCATTCCTAGCTCACTCACACACACAGCAAATATTTTATTAAAAATATTACACGTTCCCCAATGTTCTGACATCCTCTCTACACGTCACCTCTCTACAGTCTCTCTCTCTCTCATCTCTCTCTCTGTTCTCTCTCTCTCTCCTCACTGGACAGAGGCTGAGCCGTCGTGTGCCACCGCACCTCGCCGGAACGTCGCCCAGCTCGCCGCCACCTCCACCTCGAAGATCGAGCCGGCCTCGACTGTCGAGCTCGCCTCGACTGTCACGCCACTGACGAGCTTGGGAGACTGTGCACCGCCATTAACGGACCCCTCGATCTCTGCGCCACCGCCACTCCAGCGAGCTGCAGAGCACCGACGCTTCGTTTTTCGTGCTGCTTTCTTGAGCAGTGCGCGGCCCTTCGCGACCCGAGGAGTCGTCTCGTAGAGCTCGCCGCCGTCTCTTCGATCCTCGAGCTCGCCGCCACCACGAGAGGTTGAACTCGTCGTCGAGCAGCCAGACGTCACCGGAGATCCACCGCTTCGCCGAGGAGTCGATGCCTAGCAGCCAGATCTGCACCGCCTTCTGTGGATCGAGTCGAGGAGAGCTCCGCCTGCAGCACCATCATCAGTCGTTCGACGGAGCTACGCCACCACCGGTCGTTGTCACACGACGCCGCTGGGCTTGGATCCACCGCCGAGGATCGCCGTGGATCGACGTCCCCGTCAGGATGGTGAGCACGTTCATCACCTTCTCGAACCCCCCCCCCCCTTTCTCTTTCTGTTGTAGAAATTAGGGTTTATTTTGAGGTTAGGGTTTCGGCCATGGATATTAGGGTTAAACCTAGGGTTCAGGCGAAGGAAGCTGTAGCCATGGTGGAGAATGAAGTGGATTAGGGTTTCGGGACGGGTTTGAAGCTTGAGGAAGAAGACGACCTAGATCTAGGGTTTTCCAGAAGGAGGAAGGAGAAGGACCTAGGGTTTGTGGGTGCTTGGGGTTGAAGACGATGAGCTGGAAAACTTAGGGTTAGGGTTTTCTAACCAGAGGGATAAGAAGAAAGAGCTAGGGCTTCGGGTTGGGGTTTCAGAGGAAGAAAATGAAGCAGAGGAAGGTGAGTAGGGGGTTTCTTTCGCAGGCGGAGACGGAGTCTTCGCCGGAGTCTCACCGGAGAAGAGACGAGAGCTTTCTCGAGTCTTCGGAGAGTTCTGGATTTTTCCAGTGAAAGTGTGAGATGAGAGAGAAAGGTTATGGGATTAATATCTGATGAACATTGGGCCGGGTCTCTGGGCTGGGTTTGCTGAGCTGAGTGTGGGCTTGTTTTAACTGTTGATTTATTATTTGTTTAGCAGTGAATATATAAGGAGTGGGCTGGGTTTCTGGGCTTCAGAATTGGGTCGTTCCTGATTAGAGAAATATTAAGTTTAATTGTTAGTTTAACAGAGATGGGCTGGTCTGTTAGCTAGACCTGTGGGCTTAGGATTTGTTTACAAATTTAAGGTTTAAATAGCTGGGTTATGTATAGATATGGGCCGGGTTTGTAAACTGGATTTTTTGGGCCAGTGGAGTTGGGCTGGTTTAAACTGTTAAATTTTATTAGTAGTGGCTTTAAATCGGAGTTGGGCTTAAATGTTATTTATTTTAATAAAATGCCATAAAGTGTATTTTCCTATAAAGCTGTTATATTATTTTATCCAATATAGTAATTAGTTTGTAAATTTTCAGATAGTATTATTTGAATGGTTAACATTTATGGTTTTAAAAATGTTTTTATATAAATAAGATATTTGGTTTAACTTTGTTAATATTAATTATTAGAAAGTGTTCTATTATTTCCTAAAAATAATTTCTTTACAAAATAGATCTTGAAATATTATTTTGATTAAACTAGTTAATAACTTCCTTATTAATATATAGTTAAAATATATTTTCAAGATATATCAATAAGTATTTTCCTATAAAGTTAAATAAATAGTTTCTTAGTTAAAGTTTTAGCAGTTATCATATCTAGCTATTGTCATTATTCAAACCCTAAATAACTTGTACAAATATTACCAGGTGATTCATTGCAACCATGCAGTACTACTCTCGTGCAACCAAACCGAGGCAAGTACACTGACTTGACTTGTACCTTGTTTTCTGTCTTACCTTCATGTGCCATGTTCTCATATCGAACACGAATTACACACGATTGTCTTGTACCATTGTTCATTGCTTGTGAGTTATTGTTCATTACGGGATTGGAGGAAATATTAGCTTTTGTGTGACCACACCCAACATAGGTAATTGTGGATAGCCTAATCGTACACGTCACATACGATGAAGCCGTACCTTGTAGAATTGACTCATTGCCTCATTGATTGATTGATTGTTTCTAAGCCGGTCACACATTAGTTTTAATATTTCAAAAATTGTCATAATTGCATATTGATTGTCGTGATTCATTGTCTTGTACATTGACAGCTGTGTTCATTGTCTAGCATATTGATTGTCGCGTTCTTTACCTGCAGTTTTACATTTCATTTCTGGTACCGCAGTTTCACTTTCATTTCATGTTCTAGTATTCTGGTATTCTAGTTTCACCTTGTACTCTGGATCACAGACTACATTGTATATTGTCTGATCAGGGTTGTACTTTGCTCTTTTCCTGATAGGATCGTTGCAGGTGAGTGGGAGATTACATGGAGCTGGTGATTGCTTGGATATTGCAGCTTTTTATTTCATTTATTTCTCTGGAGATTGTATTGTAGAGATTCATTATTGTATATTTCATTTGACCGGATTTGTCTCCGGCTGAGTTTGTACTTTAAAACACTTGATGGATATTGGTGATTTCTGGGAACATTATAAAATGCTGTGTTAGTTTATATTACATTGTGACTGTGAGTTTTCCTTAGTATTGTACAGCTTACTTCGTCGTGTCCAACGACGTCGAAGGCTGGGCGTGTCCGACTCGTATCCGATTACTCGGGAGCGGGTCGTGACATGTTTTTAGTGGTGGCCCATGCAGGTCTATCCTAATGACACTTAGGCAATAAAGTGTTATTGGGGGACCAGCGAAAGCTAAGGAAAACTCATCACAGCATAGGAACCGCGGGAAAATGGTTTATGAAAATGGTTTATGGTTTATGAAAATGGTTTACGGTTTATGAAAATGGTTTATGGTTTATGATTAATGGTTTATGGTTAATGGTTATTGATGTTTAAAAAAAAAATTGAAAAATTTGATTTACTTATGATTTTTAGGATAGTTTGTGATTTTATAGAATATAGCAATCAACAGTTTATTTTTTTTGCAGGACGGTCGCCACGACGAGCGCTGGGACCAGTGAGCAGCCTGCACCTAGTGCACAGAAGCAGCTTCCACCGCCTCCACCTCAGCCGATTCCACCGACGATGATGTTCGATGGCACGCAAGTGATGGCCATATTCCAGCAATTCATGGAGGTCCAGAATCACCAAGCTGCGCAGTTCAGAGAGACCGTCGTCGACGCACTCAGGACCAGAGAGCCAGCTCCACCAGCACCGCCAGCACCGCCGGCACCAGCAGAGCCGAGGCCAAGGTCTGCCAAGGACTATCAGTTCCTCTATCCAATGGATTTATGGGGTGATGAGGGAATAGTCTACGCAGACGAATGGCTGGAGAATGCTGAATGGTCATTGAAGATGGCAAGGATCCCGGATGATTTGAAGGTCAAAGTTGCGAGCATGCGACTATTCGACATCGCTAGGGCTTGGTACCGGGAGGAGCCCCAGTTAGCAGAGCCTGGAGTTTCCTGGAAAGATTTCAAGCTGCTGTTCCAGGAGAAGTTCTTCCCAGACATGGAGCGGGACGAGCTTCGGATGCAATTTAAAGCATTGCAGCAAGGGAATATGACAGTGGCCCAGTATACATCTGAGTTCACCCGACTCAGCAGGTTCGCAGAGAACCTAGTCAGCACGCCGAAAGATAGGGCTTGGATGTTCAAGAAGGGTCTCACCAGGGAGCTACGTCATGCAGTAGCTATCAGTCAGGCCACTACATATGCGAGCATTCTTAAAGTTGCTCAGGGAGTGGAGAAGGAGATGGACCCGAAGCTCAAGCGGGACCGAGATATTGGCGCCAGCAGTTCCCAGGGTCCACCGAAGCGGACCGACACCCAGCAGAGGCCACCTCAGCATCAGCATCATGTTCGAGCACCGACATCGCCGAGGCAGCAGAGGCAGATCCAGACCCCGGTGTACTTTTCTTGCACATACTGCAAGAGACCGGGACACCGTGGCGAGGAATGCCGCAAGAAGTTAGGACAGTGCTTGGTTTGTGGATCTGCCACTCACCAAGTGAGAGATTGTCCTGCGGCTTTCACTCGTCAGGAGCCAGCACCAGAGCAGCAGCAGGAGGACCCAGTTTATAAGGATCAGTAGTAGCTGCAGGAGCGCAGCCGAGTGGATCATTATCTTACTTGCTTGTAGTAGCTGTATTTTTTTTTGTATTGCCTATTTTGAGGCTTGTCTCTGAATTTTCTTGCATTTACAGTATTTCCTATTGTCTAGTGACTACTTGTTAGTCCTTATTATTTTTACTCCATAAATAAATCATTTAGTTTTCTGGTTGCCTTTAATAAATTTTGTTTGATTTTGTACATTGCAAAACCCTTGAAATTTTGAGGACGAAATTTTTGTAAGGGGGGTAGATTTGTAACTCCCTAAACCTATTTTTGGTATAATTGAAAATTTCTTTAAAATTATTTTCTATATATATTTAGTTGAATGCACTTCAACTTTAAATAGTCTTTTATTAATAAAACTATTGTAGCAATTAATTGTTTATGGAGAATAGTTACTAATTGTTGATAATAATTAATTTGGTTCATTTTTGTATTTGGTTTATTGATCTGAATTCCCTTAGTAGGATTAAAATTTAAGTTCTCTGTTAATGTTCAAACCGCTAGATAATAGTAAATTATGTATTTCTAATAAATTACAATATTGCTATTGTTACTAATACTAATTAATTTTGTAATTAGTTATTAACTATTCATTATGTTTAAGAATTAATTACTATTTTTGAATTTATTAGTATATGATTTTATTGGAGGAACAGTAACTATTTTCTAACAGTTGGGAATTTGTAATTAAAATAGTTTGTATTTTGAATTTATTTAAAACTATGGACGAAAATATTTTAGATTTTGGTATTTGGAAATCTGTTTCAAATTTAAATTTTGAAATCCTGTTATTTGTTATTCTGTTAAACTACCTTTTGAAATTGAGGGTTCTTCCTCCAATAGAACATGATCAACGTCTTTTAGTTGAAGAGTTAGATAAACCTTTCTCTTCCAGACTTGATAATGCTCTCCATCGAACTTTTCCAACTTGCAGTAGTCCGATTGGACGAGCGAAGCATTAATGTTTTCCATCTATAAGAATCTTGCTTTGAGATTGTTAGTCCCGGGGATTGATCAAAGATGGTAAACAGATGCAACAGAGATCTACGATGATTCAAAAACCAAATAACCCGATTACAATATGGAGGAGAAAAATAGAGAAGAGAAGATCTCTCGTTCTTCCTTGCAAACGTGTTGCAATTGGGACAGAACGAGGTACAATAATCTAGAAAAAGATGAGAAGAAGAAAAATGCTGGGGTGTCAAAACACCGTTGCT
Source organism: Iris pallida (assembly GCA_029216955.1). Taxonomy (NCBI): domain Eukaryota; kingdom Viridiplantae; phylum Streptophyta; class Magnoliopsida; order Asparagales; family Iridaceae; genus Iris; species Iris pallida. Next base: position 36,230,587 of record JANAVB010009198.1, on the reverse strand, counting down.
CAAAGCAAGATTCGTCCCACACGAACTGCTTCCAGGAACCAACAAGTTTGAAGAACTTGTGGAATGCTCGAAGTCACCTCTGTTCTGACTCCTCGGATGGACTTGCAATGGCGGCAGCAGCTCTCTCTCTCTCTTTCTCCTTTTCTGACTTATATTTTCGTAGTACCCACAAAGGAGGCCAGAAGAGAGTATATATAGAGAGAGGGTGGAAACCCTAGCCGCCTCTTCAGTTATGGAAAGATTGAATCAAATCCCAAAGATAACAACGAGATTAATTCAAATCCCACAAAGATAGCAACGAAATTAATTCAAATCCCACAAAGATAGGATCTGAATTAATCGCATTGAATCAGTCTTTCCATAACTGACTTGTAGTATGCACAGTCAGCGGATAGGATCTGAATTAATCGCATGAGCCGCATGGCCGCATGAGCCGCATGGCCGCATAAGACCGCATATGAGCCACGTGCTAAGTACAAAGTGCGCCAACAAAATGTCATATTACGTCGCATGAGCCCATGAGCCCGAGTCCGAGTCCGAGTCCGAGTCCGAGTCGCTAAGCCCCTTTGGGGCTTAGCTCCAAATAGAATTAATCCAAGAGAATGACAAAAGCATTAATGCTTAATCCTTTGAGCCTTATTCTTACCTCCTAGTAAAATCACCCACATGGTTCCCTCCTTAGGGTCACCACCCCATGTGCATCTCTCAACAACACAACCAAGTATATATGTTGAGATAACTCATGGTACATTTCCGATGTGGGACTAAAATTTTACAAGGCATGTTGAGAGCAAGCTCTCTCCATGTAAAGAAAGCACCAACAAATTTTGTACTAGAAGAAATATAATTTTAACTACTTTTAAAAATGGAACATTTTGACATTCTAATGCCCTTGTTATTGGAGTTTCTACAAAATATGAAAGCATAAATCTAAAAAAGAATATTTTATAATCGTAATATATACAAAGGTTATTTTTTTCATGTCAGTTGCAGGCAATGTACGATCACAAAAAGGGCTGACAAAAAAAAAATTTGTTTTTTTTTTGACGTTCTAATTTTTAGGCCATGTGCGATCGCACAACCAGCACATTATTCTTGATTGTTCTTGATCATTACTAATGGAAAAATTTATGAAATGCCCAAAAATTGTAAAAGTTTTATGAAAAATCCATCGCAAAATAACATTTCATCGCGTGTCCAGAATTAGCGAAAAATATATCAAGGGGGTTCTGAATGACCTTTTTACCCTTCTAATTTATTGAAAACACCCCCGAACCCTACTCTTCAAAAAAAATATTTCGATACTTCCTCTTATTCCATACGCCGCTCAGTTTCGAATCTAGGTTTTTTCCTCCAAAATCTTCAAACATTCCTTCAAAAACTCGTCAGAAAATTTTGGAAAGTCCGACAAACGATAAAACTGTTAAAACGGAGGTCCAAACATCATTTTTTTGCAATTCTAAAATTTCGGAAGGCCGACTAACAAAAATTTGTTAATCTCCGGCTCCTCAAAAATATGCCCCTTTTGCGACAAACCGAGCCTCGTTTCGACCTCCCAGTCAAAAGTTATGGCCCTTCAAAGTTTCAACTGGACATAAAATGTAGGAGAATGATCATTCTCCGTGGTAATATCTCGGAGAATGACCATTCTCCGTGCTAAAACCACAAAGAATGACCATTCTCCGTGCTAAAACTATGGGGAATAATCATTCTCCTTGTTAAATTGACAAAGAATAGTCATTCTCCGTGTTAGAATGACGGAGAATGGTCATTCTCCATCAATTTAACAAGGAGAATGGCCATTCTCCGTGGTTTTAGCACGGAGAATGACCATTCTCCGTGCTAAAACCACGGAGAATGGTCATTCTCCTTGTTAAATTGACAAAGAATAGCCATTCTCTGTGTTAAAATGACGGAGAATGGTCACTCTCTGTCAATTTAACAAGGAGAATGGCCATTCTCCGTGTTAGAATGACCGTCATTTTAACAAGGAGAATGGCCATTCTCCGTGTCAAAATTGACAAAGAATAGCCATTCTCCGTGTCAAAATTGACAAAGAATGGTCATTCTCCGTCAATTTAACAGGAAGAATGGCCATTCTCCGTCATTTTAACACGAAGAACGGCCATTATCCGTGTTAAAATGAAGAAGAATGGCTATTCTCAGTCATTTTATCACGGAGGCATTCTTCGTCATTTTAACACAGAGAATGGCCATTCTCCTTGGTTTTAACACAGAGAATGATCATTCTCCGTCTTTTTCACACGGAGAATGGTCATTCTCCGTCATTTTGACATGGATAAGGCTATTCTCCGTGGTTTTAGCACGGAGAATGGTCATTCTCCGTGATTTTAACACGGAGAATAATGGAGAACAGTCGACAGAAACCTAAAACCTATTTTTTTTATTTTTTTTGGAAAAAAATTTGTCAGGAACAAAAAATTCAAGAGTTTTCGTTCTTCTTTCAAAATGATGCTAACTCTTATGGAAAAGAAGAAGAAAATCTTCTCTCCACAATTGACCTAATCGTCGAAAAAATTCAAATATCTCCATCATGATGATGATGATGAATGATGACCGGAGTTCGACTGAAGAAAAGCACAGTGAACTACGAACGATCTTTGCGATCTCTGCTGAAGATGAGAGTAATGGAATTCAGATCTCTCGTGAAGAAGAAGATGAAAATTGTAATTCAAATCTGAGTTTGTGCGAAGGGTAGTTATGGTATTATAAAGATGCCAATTTTGTAAAAACAGAGCATCTAAAGGAAATCATAGAATATTTAACATGAAAATATATAATTCTGGATATTTCATAAAATCTATCATATGGATGAATTTTTCATACAAACCAACCCCGAAATTGGGTTTCTCAGCAATTTCCAGATTCCTAATTTATACTTCGAACATGACCGTGTGTGTATATATATACACACACACAAAAAGTAAAACTATAAGTTTCATCATCTTCGGACCATTAATCTTTGATGACTAGATTAAGTTTCTTCGCCTTGCTAATAATTGGTAATAAAAGTAATCTAGGAGCGAAGTCCCCTATTGTGTTTTGTGTTTGCAAAAAAGAAAAAGGAAAAAAATTCACGTTACACGAGGCATTTATACGAAGCAAAACAAATTGCTTACACAAAAATAGATATTTAGAATAACTAAGTTGCTTGTAAGGATATTGCAGTAAATTGTAACAAACTTGAGTATCCATAGCGCAACACTTTGCCATGTATCACAACATGAAATTTAAATTATGTCAACAACCGATTTTTCTTTAGAGTTCATAATTAATAATACAGGTTTTATAACTAAAAGTTATGTGTAGGAAATAATAATGCCTTGTTCTCATTGCTAGGGTTTGTTACAATATATATAGTGTCTACATTTGGGCTTATGGGTATGGGCCATATTTATATTGCAAATATTATCTTATAATCTAACACCCCCCCCCCTCAAGTTGGAGCATGTAAGTCACAAATGCCCAACTTGGGAAGAAAAGAATCGAACACTTGCTTTCCAAGGGGCTTGGTGAAGATGTCAGCCAGTTGAGAAGAAGTAGAAACATGCGAGGCTATTATGGTGCCATCTCTAATAGCATCGCGAACAAAATGCAAATCCACCTCAATATGCTTACTGCGCTCATGAAATACCGGGTTCTGAGCCAGGTGCAGGGCTGACTGACTGTCACAATACACCGACATAGCAGACTCCTGGCGAACGCCCAAACACACCAATAACTCCTTCAACTATTTCAACTCACAAACGAGCACAGCAAGAGATCGGTATTCAGCTTCAGCGAAAGATCGGGAAACAGTTGATTGCTTCTTGGTCTTCCAAGAAATAGGAGACCCACCCAAAAACACCAACCAGCCTGTAACAGAGCGGCAAGTCAAAGGACAACTGGCCCAGTCGAAATCACACCAACCAGAAAGACGGAGATCACAATCGGCTTTCAAAAGAATACCCTATCCTGGTGCATTTTTGAGATATCTGACAACTCTCAAAGCGGCATGCCAATGATCTTGTCGAGGCTCTTGTAAGAATTGCGACAAGATATGCACAGCATAGGCCAAGTCAGGGCAAGTAAATGATAGATAAATCAACCTCCCAACCAGCCTCCGATAAGTCTCTGCATCCGCCATCCTTGGACTAGTCGATTCTTCCAGCTTGTGATTGGGCTCCATGGGAAAACCGGCAGGACAAGACCCCATCAAACCGCATTCTGAAATGATGTCCAAAGCATACTTCCTTTGACACAAAGAAATTCCTTCCGCACTCCGAGCCACCTCTATGCCAAGAAAGTACTTCAACACACCAATGTCCTTCATGTGAAAGCAAAAATTAAGGTACTTTTTGAAAGCATCTAAGGCACCTATGTCATTACCAGACACAATCATATCATCCACATAGATCAAAACATGTAACTCTACCTTCCCCTTAAAAAAGAGAAAAGGGAATAATCAGAATGTGATTGAATAAATCCATAGGATATCAGAGAAGCAGTAAGCTTAGCGAACCAACAACGTGGTGCCTGTTTCAATCCATATAGAGACTTACGCAGGCGACACACTTTGTTGGGTTCACTATGCGAAAAACCTGGCGGCAACTTCATATACACTTTTTCTGTCAGATCTCCATGAAGAAAAGCATTGTGCACATCCATCTGGTGCAAAGTCCAGCCTCTCACAGCTGCAACAGCCAAGAACGCCCGAACTGTAGGCATCTTAGCTACTGGGGCAAATGTCTCTGAATAATCGATCCCCTCAACCTGATGATTACCGAACACAACCAGCCGTGCCTTTAAGCGCTCAACACTTCCGTCAGATTTGTACTTTATTTTGTACACCCATCTACTTCCCAATGCTTTCTTCCCAGGAGGCAAATCGACAAGACTCCATGTCCCATTATTTTCTAGAGCCTGTATTTCAGTTTGCATAGCCGCACGCCAGCCCGAATCTTGCGAGGCCTGGCGATATAAAGTAGGCTCAACACCTGCAGTGATAGCTGCAAGAAAATCTCTGTGCCCAGCAGTAAATATGTCATAACTTAGAAATTGTGTTAGAGGATACGAAGTACCTGAGGAAGTGACGGGAACAGATGAACTGTGGTGAAGGGGGGACTTTTACTTCGAACAGCATTTGTCACAAAATCCTGTAATCGCACTGGCTGTGATTTCTTTCGCATTCCTCTTCCCAATACTACCTCGTCGGACACCTCTGGCAACACTGTATCCCCTGTATTATTAGTAGTATCTGCATCACCCCCAGCGGACTCTCCTGTCAATACTTCTGCATCTACCTGTGCATCCTGGCTACTCGGTGCCGAGCCACCAGCAACCACTCCGGCCTCAGCAACCGTAGCCGACACCATCCCAAAAGCCTCTAAATCATCTCCTGGCACTTCGACAGATGTATGGCATGTCGCAGAAGACATCTTGCTAGCAGAGTCACACCCAGGAAATTATTTTTCATAAAAAGTAACATCACGGGACACAAAAAATTCACCAGTCTCCAAATCATACAGTTTCCATCCCTTTTTATCAAGTGGATACCCAACAAAGATACATTTTCTGCTCCTGCTATCAAATTTATCATGTCGGAATTTCAAATCATACGCATAGCACAGACAACCAAAAATATGTAGATGATCATACGAAGGAGCTGAGCCATATAAAACTTCATAAGGAGACTTAAAATGCAAGATACTAGAAGGGGTTCTATTTATCAAATAGCATGCAACCAGAACACATTCCCCTCAAAAATCTACGGAAAGAGAACCCTGAAATCGCAATGCCCTGGCTACATTTAAAATATGTCGATGTTTTCTTTCCACCCTTCCATTCTGTTGAGGTGTCCCAACACAGGATGTTTGGAACAATATACCTTGAGATGACAAGTAATCTCGTAAGCAATTAAATTCAGTGCCATTGTCACTCCGTACACGACGTATATCAGCCCCAAACTGACGCTTCACCATAGCAATGAATTTAAAAAACATAGAATAAACAACAGACTTATCCGTCAACAAAATAACCCAAACAGCTCTAGAAAAATCATCCACCAAAGTCAAAAAATATCGTGCCCCATTAGATGATGGAACACGATATGGTCCCCACAGATCACAGTGTATAAGTTCAAAGCATCTCAAAGCACGACTACTACTATCAGGAAAGGCATCACGAGTCTGTTTAGCTTGATGACAAATATCATAAGCCTTATGAGAAAACACACTACTACCAGAGAGAGAAGGTAAAGTCTGCATTACTTTATCTGAGGCATGCCCCAGTCTACTATGCCAAACCTCGGAATCATTCTCTTTGCATGCCAGGATCACCGAAGCCAAAGAAGCTGAAACCTTCCCTAAGAAGTAAAGTCCATCCCTTTGTTCACCTGCTTCAATCACCATCCTCGTACTTCGGTCCTGAACAAAACACAAATCAGGAGTAAATAACATATCACAATTTCTGGCACCAATCAATTGGGAGACAGAGATCAAATTGCAAGTCAATGTCGGAACATAAAGAACATCCGTCAACACCAACGAAGCAGTCAAAAATACTTTGCCTTTCAGAACAGCCTCAATAGTGCTCCCATCAGGCAAAATCACAGGACAGACAGGGCCCTCAAAACAATCAACTAAACAGTCACGAGAGCCTGTCGCATGAAGAGTAGCCCCAGTATCGAATATCCAAGGGACAGAAAAATTCTTACCCATCAGACGATCAGAGTTTGAAGAACCAGGGTTGGAAGAATCGTCGTTACCCAGCAAGCTCATCAGTTTCTGCCATTGTTCACCTGAGAGTGGTGAAGGATACCCTCCATGCATCATATCCGCCGAACTCCCAGCAAGACCAGCAGGGACACCATGACTAGCAGCGGCGACATGATGAACAACCCCTGCGCCACCAGCACCACGTCCCCCATCACGTCTCTGTGGTGGTGCCGGGCCTCTCCCACCACCACCACCACGTCCGCCCTCATGTCGAGGACGAGTCTCCCACCACTCTGGATAGCCAATCTTGGCAAAGCAAGTTGCAACATCATGACCTATTTTCTTGCAATGAGTACAGACCATACCTGATTTGTCCCTGGAATTGGAGGTTCTACTATTAGAAGTAGTAGAAATACGAGGTGAAGACTTGATAGCCAGCGCCATCACCTCCTCAGTAGCGGATTAGATCTGAGATTTTCGTATATCCTCCTCCTCACGGACTGCCTGGTATGCCCGATCTAAACTTGGCTGAGGATCCTGAGCCAGAAGATTAGATCGGGTATGACCATACAACTCAGCATTCAACCCATACATAAAGTCCTGAAAGTGGTCTTCATCCCTCATAGCCTGTAGCTTGGCAGCAAGTTCACCACAGGTACAAGTAGGTAATGGAAAATAAGCAGCTTGTTCATCCCACAAAGACTGCAAATTTTCAAAATAGGTTTCCACAGACATCGACGTCGTTTGTTTGCACTCGGCCAAAGCCACCTTAATTTGTTGCTTCCGAGTGCCGTTGCTAACAACAAATCTTTTCGCCAACAAGTTCTACAATGGATAAACCTCCTCAAAGTACGGCAAAGATTTCTTCAGAGATGGATCAATGGTATTAAGAACCCATTGAACCAATAGCGCTTGCACGCATCTCCAATCAAACAATTTGCTAGCATCATTAACAGGTTTGACTTCAGTACCCTCCAGAAAAGTGATCTTTCGCCTAGAGATCAGGGAGAGACGTATCGACCGAGACCTCTCAGCATAGTTTGGTCCACGGAAAACAATATGAGTAATGATATTTTCTGGTTGATCAGCAGAACTCAGAAAATATGGATCCTTCGGATTAGGATAATTTGGGTTATGTGCACTGCCACCGCCAGTCGCGACGGAGTAGCTGGATGCAGCATCATCTGTCATCGCGGATGTCGGGTGTACAAAATTTTTTTGTACAACGTCGACGAATCGGCCGCTGATGGACAGTGTCGGCGGCAAATCGGCCGCGATCAGGGGCGCCTGATCTGGCGCGTAGGGCGAGTGGATGTCAGGTGTACAAAAAATTTGTACAACTCCGACGAATCTGCGAAAGAGATAAAAGAGATATATATATATATATATATATATATATATATATATATATATATATTTAAAAATATATTATATATATATATATATATATATATATATATATATATATATATTTAAATATATATATATATATTTATATATATATATATATATATATATATATATTTGGTTTTTTTTTTTGGGTGTTTTTTTTTTTTTTGTACAAACCGAAAAACCACAAGATTTAACCACAAGATTTTGCTAGTGCTTTCCAGGGAAAACAAAAATCCTAGCCGCGGAACCAGAAGCTTTTGCTAGTGCTGCTCCTCACAAACTGTGATGAAATCGCCAAGAACGCTCCTCACAAAAATCTCGGGCTGTGATGAAATCGCTTGTGTGGAATGGTTTCCCACAAACCACCGAATTGCTGACGAGTAATTTAAATCGGAGCTTTAAAAAAAAACGACGACGGCCGGTGCAGTCGGGATCAGGGGTTCCTCGGCGCGATCGACTCACGGTCGGAAGTCGGCGTGGTTGGCGACGCGATCGGCGCAGGCGCAGTCGGGATCAGTGGTTCCTCGGCGTGTTCGGCGCGATCGGAGCACGGTCGGAAGTCGGCGCGGGAGCGGGGTAGGGTTTTTCAGAAGATGGCGACTAGGGTTTTTCGGGAGGCTCTGATATGCCTTGTTCTCATTGCTAGGGTTTGTTACAATATATATAGTGTCTACATTTGGGCTTATGGGTATGGGCCATATTTACATTGCAAATATTATCTTATAATCTAACATTATGTTATTCAATTGTTATGACTAATGAGTTCATTTGTATTCTATACAGAGCATTACCTAACATTTTTTGTTGAAGGTGTAACCATCAACTCTAATTAAATTACTCCTAAAGCACACATACATAAACAAATGATCCACAACAAAAGTCTTCCAATTTTTTGAACATCGAGCAAAATTTTCATTTACGTTGCATTTTATTGGGGTTTTTTTTCATGAAAACTTTTTCTGATCACAATTTTTTCTTTTTTACAAATTTGTAGTGTTTGATACTATATATTTTCTATGGAATTGTTTTACAAAAAAAAATCAACATAGTCATATTTTCCTCCAAAACGATAGGAAAAAAAAACCTTGCTCAGCCCGTTAGAATTTAAATTCATGCAAATTATTTAATTTTCCACAAGAAATATAATTGAAATTAAACATTGCCATTATAAAAAAATATTAAAAAAAAATAGTAAAAATAACATAAAATTAATTTATTTTTCACATATTTTTTATCTTGTAATCAAACACATCATCGTAAATAACCTTTCCACGGAAAATTAAGTAATATACATTACATGCAAATGTAGTGAAAAGACAACTTTTACGTGGTCGAGTTAGCAAGTCATTATAAATAGGGTTCAGTGTATGTAGAGGTTCAATGTTTAAGACTAAAATGATACAACCGAATACTCTCGTATTATATCCTAGTTAAAATTTATTATTTGATTAAAGTTTAATTTGTTGCATAATATTTATTTTTTGTGCATATGTGTCTTCTAGTCATTTCATTTGTTCGCCTTGAAAATTCATTCAATATCTATTCATGGTGTATAATGGGCCGGTCTAGCCCGAGCCCGAGTCCGACCCAGGCCCGGACCGGCCCGGCCCCCTTAAAGCCCGGCCCGGACCGTCTTTGGACCGAACCGGCCCGGCCCCTCACTCCCGAACGGGTCGGGTCGGGCCTCCCCCCCCCCCCCCCCCCCCCCCCCCCCCAGCCCGAGCACGGCCCGGCCCGGCCCGCGCAAATTTTTTTTTTTTTTTCTTTAAATGGAGGCCCGGCCCGAAGCCCGGCCCGCGCGGACCGGTCCAGCTAGCCGACCGTTGGGCTTTGAATTTTTTTTTTCTTTCTTGACCGTTGGAGGAGGGGGGGTTCTTTTACAAAATTGCCCCTCCCATATAGCCGTTATTAAAACGTTGGGAGGGGCATTTTGGTCATTTTTGGCGTAAAATTACCAAAATAACCCTGAAAAATTCCTATAAATAGGCCAAAAATTCCATTTTTCAAACACAACTCATTCCTCACAAATTCTCTACATTTCTCTACGGTGCTCTGTTGTTCTACTGCTTTTCCTCCCCGGTGCTCTGGTGTTCTACGGCTTTCCCATCCCGGTGCTCTGGTGCTCTACGGCTTCCCGATCTCCCTCCCAACTCCATTCCGGCTCTACGGCTTCCCGATCTTCCTCTCAATCCCTTACTTTCTTCTAGCGTAGTTTACTTTATTTTATTTTATATATGGCTGGTGAAGGTTCAAACCCACCTGGTCTTGCTGGACAGACTTACCAATATTTTAGTACTTTTTTTGACGGTACTGAAATTCCACCTGAGCAAGTAGCCACTAATCCGATTCCGGAGGGGTTCCAACCATCTCCTCCGGAAGTCGCTAGTACCACCCAACGTCCTGAAAAGAAAAAAAGGTCTAAGTATTGGGATTATTTTACTTTAATTTTTGAATCTAATCCTGATGGTTCGTTTGTTTTAGATGCCAAGGGTGAACCGAAACCGTACAAGACGCAATGCAAGAAATGTTGCAACCAGTACGCATGGAAGAAGGGCGGTGGCACCGGGACCATATCCAGACACTACGACACTTGCTACGGGAAGGACACACTTCAAGCGTCCCAAACCCAAATAAGCTTCGGCGCCACCGGTTCTTCAATTGGTAACTTTACTTACTCAGCTGCTCGGCATAAAACTGAATTAACTAAACATATTATTCGTGACGAACTTCCTTTCACGACGGGTGAAAGCGAATCTTTACGAGATTATGTATCACTTTCTCTAAACCTCTCCTTTACTAAAGTGAGTAGACAACAAGCTCGAAAGGAGGCTATTCGTCTCTTTAACGAGCAGAAAGCCGCTTTGAAAGCGGATTTTCAAAATGTTAGTAAGTTGGCTATTACTTCTGATATTTGGACTACTAAGTGGAGTTATGCTTATATTTGTATTACTGCACACTATATAGATGCACAATGGATGTTGCAAAAATGCATCATCTGTCTTAAACTTATAGAATGTCCACACACGGGCGCTGTAATTTCAAGTGAGATTTCAAGACACGTGCGTGAATATGATATTCACCCTAAAAAAATTTCTATCTCTTTGGACAATGCATCAAACAATGCTGCTGCTATGTCTTCTTTGTCTGTGATTTTTCAGCCTATTTTAGAAGGTAGACTTATGCATGTTAGGTGTGCTTGCCATATAATTAATTTAGTTGTTAAAGAATGTTTAAATTTTTTTGAACCCCATTTAGACACTCTGCGACAATGCTTGCTCCACCTAAACTCGTCTCCAAGTAGACAACAAAGTTTTGCATGCACGTGCGCACATTTTGGTATTACCTTTAGAAGGTTTGTGAAGGATATACCAAATAGGTGGAACTCCACCTATTTGATGTTGAAATCTGTAATTCCTTTTAAGAGTGCTATTACATATTATTGCGGTTCGGATGACAGCTTTGACTATCAAGTAACTATTGATGATTGGGTAGCAGCTGAAAGTGTTTGTGAATTTTTAGAAGTTTTTTACAATGCTACATGTACTATTTCTGGTGTTTATTATCCAACATCATGCTTAGCTTTACGTGAACTTTGTAACATGTCTTATTTATTTTCTAAATATAGAGATCATCCAAATTTTGCATATGCGGTGAGAAATATGGAAGCCAAATTCAAGAAATATTGGGGTGAAGTACCTCTTTTATATTATTTGGCTTCCATATTTGATCCTACAATCAAATTGGATGGCGTAGAGGTTTTATTAGATGGATATGGAGAATATATGGGTATAGACGTTACTGACATGAAGGTAGAAGTTAAAGTTGCGTTGGACAGGTTAGTTATACTGTACGAAGAAGGAGCAACGTCGACCCGACCAACTCAGGGGGGGCTAGTAGTCTAAGCTATCAGCAGCCGGTCGCATACTACAAAGAAAGAAACAAAAGCAATCTTCCCAACCTACTCAAGAGTTGTCTGCTTACCTTAATTCTTATCAAGACGAAGATGAGACTCCAGATCACTTCGTCGTTTTAGAATGGTGGAAGAGACACGACAAGAGATTTCCCGTTCTTTCTAACATAGCACGTGATCTACTGATGGTTCCGGTGTCGACGGTAGCATCGGAGTCCTGTTTTAGTGCAAGTTCGAGGATGTTGAGCGATAGGAGGAGCCGCTTGAAGTTCGATATTTTGGAAGCAATCGTGTGCGTACAAGATTGGATGAATGCCGATAGAAGAACACAAAACCAGAAAGATGAAGAAGATCATGACATCCACGAGCTGGATTTGGAATCGCTTTCATTGCATGAAGGCGAACAACAATGAGGCTACGGTGCAAGGTATTAGGTATGTACATTTAAACTTATACATTTCAATTTTAAATTTTAACTTATACTTTCAAAAACTATTTTTTAATTTTTACTTATACTATTCAAATTTTAAATTTTAACTTATACTATTCAAATTTTAACTTATACTTTCAAAAACTATTTTTTATTTAAAAAAAAATATTTTTTAACTCCGCCTATGCCAAACAAGCATTTGCCGGTCCCAAGCCCGGATAAAGGAAGAGGGAGAAATGTTTTTTTTTTAATTTTTATAAATTTTTATAAACATTTGTATATATTTGTATAAACATTTTTGTATAAACATTTGTATTACAAACTATTCAAATTATAAACATTTTTCTAAATTATAAACATTTGTATTACAAACTATTCAAATTATAAACTATTCAAATTATATAAATATTTTGTATAAACATTTTTCTAAATTATACTATTCAACATTTGTATTACAAACATTTTTATAAACATTTTTTTATAAACATTTTTGTATAAACATTTTATAAACATTTTTGTATATATTTATATAAACATTTGTATAAACATTTTTAACTTATGCTATTCAAATTACAAACTTTTGTATTACAAATTTTTATTAAAATTTTTCAAAAATAAAACATATTCCTAAATTAAAATTAAGCTACAAATTTTTAAAATTAAAATACAAAAGAAAAATGTTTAAAAAAAGGAAAAAAATACAAAAAAAAACTGTAAATATATATATATATATATATATATATATATATATATATATATATATATATATATATATATATATATATTGAAAAAATCGGGCCGGTCCGGTTCAACCGGCCTGAACCGGCCCGAACCGACCTAGGCCCGGCCCGGCCCGTCGACCGGTTCAGTCCGGACCGGCCCTCCCTGGGTCCGGTCCAGTGGGCCGGGCTGGGTCGGTGGGTCCAAAACCGGGCCGGGCTTGGCCCGGACCGCAATTTTGCCTGGGCCGGTCCTGGACCGGCCCGAACCCGGTCTGGCCTACAGTCTTTGGCCCGTGGGCCGGCCCGGACCGGCCCGAAAAAACCATGAATATCTATTCATCTTGCATCCAATTTTTTTTCCACAACTATTATTTGATCAACCATCTAGAATCTACCAAAAAATTTAAAAGATTATTTAAAAGGACATATCAAAAGTTGATCAGGGCTAGCTCGGATTGAGATTAGTCCAGGTTTGAGGAGAAATTATTCAGGACAACCCATTTTTTTTACTCATTGGGCTGTTCCAACCCAACACCCCACAAACCCAAATTTGAGCTTCATTTCAATATTTCACTCTCTCTTCCAAAATCCTAGCTTTTTTCTTCTTCTTCTTCTTCTTCTTCTTCTTCTTCTTCTTCTTCTTAACCCTTCCCCCAAGCACTCATTCCCAATTTCGATGGCACCCAAAGGCTCTATTCCCAAAACCCCCTCTCATATTCTTCTTGTAATATTTATTCCTAAAATCCAAGTATAAATTATCATGATGGAAAACATACAATGTAATGTTTATTTCAATTATTTATAACAATTTCATGATTGAAGTAAACCCTAACAACATTCGGCCAAGTCGACTTTAACACTGCCATAGTTTCTGGCAATCCTAAATGTAAAGCCCAAATTCGTATTCAATTAATTTAGCTTTAAATTCCTATTAGTGTAATTTAGAATAATATTAGATAATTAGTATTAGTATTATTATTATTATTATAGTATTATTAGTATTATTATTTAGTCGGTTAATTAAACTACATTTTTAAAAAATTGGAATTTTTTATTGTTGAATCGTTTCTTCATTTGGACCCAAGTCCAGCCCATTCTTTATTCCCAAGCCCAACTATTTTCTTTAGAAAATAAATAAATAAATAGAATCACTCATAGCCACTCACCGCACAACCCATGACCCATTCTCTCATTCCCTATTTTCTTCCCACGTTCCCAACTTTCCCCCAAATTTCTCACTACCAGCACCTACAATCCTCTCTCCTCCCCAACTACAAACAATCTCTCACAACACCCATTCTCCCTCCACAAGAGAAACCAGCACCCTCATCATCACTCATTCTCCTCCCTCTCCAACCCACTCCCCATCACCCCCATTCCGGGCGACCCTTCCGCACGGCCAACCCCGACCACTGGCGCCAACTCTCGGCCAGCGTCCCCGCGGACCCCTCCGTGCGCCTTCCGGCCGTCCCCGCGACCACCCCTTGCCGGCGCCCTGCGATCCTCGGCCAGCCCGCGATCGATCCTCGCTGACTCGTGCGCCCTCCGCCAGCCCGTGCGCCCACCCTCCTCCCCGCAGCCCCTTGCGCCGCTGTCCAGACGTGCTTCCGAGGCCTTTGAGCCGGTGACGCGTCACGATCCGAGTCCGAGGCCACCCTTCGGATTTCTACATCAAACTTTCGGTATAATTCCTAAACCGAGTAGTTCGTCCCTCCTAATAGTAGTCGATGATGATTCGGCCTCGATCCCGCTGCGGGATTTGATTATTTTACGTTGCTTGTGTGGATACTCTGAACGATTGTGGAATCGTTAATCCGATTTCGGACTTGTGTATTGGTCTGTGAATATTGGCTCTGGCCAGAATTGGTTGTTCTGTTAGAAATTGGTTTGTAGTTCGATTTCGGACTCGGAATTATGGTTCTGTAGTTGTGTTTTGGTTCTGTGAGGTTTTGGCTAAAATTTGTGAAGTTGGGTTTGTTATAATTAGTTTTTGTAGTTCTGTTAATATATGTGTGACTTTATATATATATATATATATATATATATATATATATATATATTAACTACTCCTGTATATATTCATATAAAGGCACAAAATACGGTAGCCTTTACAAGTAAGAGCGCCAAAAAGGGCCCAATAAGAAAGATAAAAGGAGCCAGGAGGCAAAACAATCTTCCCGCTTACAACCAAAACCAAAAGTCAACCTGGCAAAACCCCTTCCAGGTGTGACTTTATATATATATATATATATATATATATATATATATAATTTTATTGGTTTATTTTTGTTGGCGTATTTTTGGGTTAAATTGAGACTTATTGTATCCACCTTGGCGACGACCGAAATGGTCGAATGAGCCTTTAGCGAAACGCAAACGCTATTGGATATTTTCGTACCTTGAGACGTAAGCTATTAGCAACAGGTGACTGCGTGACCAAGTCTAAGACTCTACATATCCCTACCTCATGGCCTTAAATTATTTTAGATTTTCTAGAACTGGTTACTTGGCGCTCTATATTTTAGGTGCTGAGCACTCGTGCTTTTTAACTGGACCATTTTTCAGCTTTTAGGAGATCATCGCCGCGTAGCTTAGGATTTTTATTTCTTTTTTATTTTATTTTTCATAAATGTGTAAGGGCATAAGCCCATTTTTTTTCCTTTCTTTTCTGAGTCATGTATTGTGTAACTTAGTAGTAGCTCTTTTTCTGTGTTTAGTTTTGATAGTAGAATGTTCGATATCGCACGCTAGCTTTATTTATAAAATGAAATCGAAAATGTTTATTTTCTAAAAAGAAAAATAAAGTTTTTTCACATTAATTAGAACGCCTTTAAATTTAAGTTTTCTATATCAACAATTTTACACTTTTATCACTAAAGAAAAAGATATAGTTTTATATATTGTATAGACACAAGATTTTCCAAAATAAATGGAGATGCTACTCTTTACAAACAAATTGCAAACTGACTTTTATACAAATTGACGATTAGTATATAAGCAACGTTAGAGTTAATCGTTGGGTATTTGTTAAACAAGAAATTGATTATGACCAATATTAGATATTGCAACTAGAACACCGTAGAAATGGCTATATTGGAACTAAGACATCCTCTTAATCAAATGTAGGATTCTGAGGACTAGACTGAGATCCTCCCTTCCCTTCTCCTTTTATGGAACTCAAGCCAAGTACACTACTGGATTTTGGTGTTGTTTTCTTATTGCATATTGACACATTGCACCACAGAGTTCTTCTCTATGAACTCAAATATTGACTCGGGGTATTGGGAAGTAGTGTAGCACTTGTGACCAAACCTCCCATAGAATTATTGTGGATAGCTGAGGCCACACTTGCACATGTGCCGAAGCCGGATCGTATGCTAGAATACATATTGAATCTATCAGCCGATCACAAGTGTCTACCTATTCAAATCACAATTGTTTCATTGCATGAAATATTTTAATTGTTTTCTTGCATCAAATATTTCAATTGGTTATTGCATCAAATATTTCAATTGTTTCAAATATGTATTTTTCAACTATTGCTTAAAATTATAGAGTGTGGGATTATGTACTTGTTCATTCCTGACTAAAAATCCTATTCGTTTACCATAGACGAGTTTGAGGACGAAGATCTATTCTTTAATAGCTATTATGATCCCGACTTGTACCATGAGGAGTCACTGGCACCAACTTTTGAGAACACTGTCCCGGAGGCACCTGAACCGCCTACTTAGTTAGCCTAGAGTTATTTTATTTTTTTTGCTTTAGTATTTCCTTTCAGCATTGTATTTGAAGTTGTAAACCTTATTACAACTTAAGTTATTTCAGCTTAGTTTTTCCTCTATCTTCGACTAGCACTTGTATGCTTTGAATTGTTGAATAAATTTTTTTTTTTTTTTTTTTTTTTGCAATTTTATATGTTGTGTCTTGGAGTTCCATTATTGATTAAACAGCTTCTACCGCCGTCTCACCACGGTGTAGGCTAGGCATGATCCGACTTGACCCAAACATCTTGGGATCGAGTCGTGACACTAAATAATAATAGGACTGCCAGAATTTATGGCAGTCCTGATGTACAACAAGTGCATTCCAGGACTGCCACAATTTCTGGCTGTCCTAGAAGTATTAAGGACTGTCAGAAATTGTGACAGTCCTGATGTACATCAAGTGCATTTCAGGACTGCCATAATTTCTGGCAGTCTTAGAAGTATTGTGGACTGTCAGAAATTGTAGCAGTCCTGAAATAGATTTAAAATTTTGAGTTTTTTTAAATATATTTTAAATAGATAGATTTTAAATCAATAGATAAATTTTGAGTTTTTTTAATATATTTTAAATTGAGAGACGTATCTCTAAAATAGGACGGCCAAAATTAGATTTATCAATAAGATAGATTTAAAATTGATAGATTTATCTATGAAGATTTATTAATGAGGAAAATTAAGAGATTTATCTATAAGATAGACTTAAAATTTATAATTTTTTAAAGCCGAGTAGATAATTGAGAGACTCTAAAACAAATTTAAAATTGAGAGACTTATCTCTAAAATAGGTTTATTTTGAAATGAACAAAATTGAGAGACTTATCTCTAAAATATATTTATGCCTAAAATGGATTTTTTTGACGGTCAGGATTGCCAAAATTTCTATCAGTCCTATCCACTACTAGGGCTGCCAAAAATTTGGGCAGTCCTAAAATAGACTTGCTGTCCAGCAAGTCCATTTTAGGGCTACCCAAATTTTTGGCAGTCCTAAAGTCGACGTAGTCGATCTTAGGACTACCAAAATAGGGCCGAAGAGTTAACCGAGACTGCTTCACAAAGAATGTCGTGTTCACCCACTAAAGGGTTTGTATATTGTTTGTTCACCCACCAATATTAGGGTTTGTACATTATTTGTAAGGAGCCTTTGGGTGTCATCGAAATTTGGAATGAGAAGGAAATAGGTTTTGATGGAGATGGTAAGGATAAAAATGGTGGAAAAGAAGAAGAAAATGAGAATAAAACCCATCCCACATTCTTGTTCTTGTTCTTATTGTTCTTGGATGTGTTGAGGAAGGAGACAAAAGAAAAAAAAAATGACTTATATACCTAGAATTGGAATAGCCATGAGTAATTTTTTTAACAACAAACTTGTAAATAAACCAAAACTAATTTATGTTAATCCTAATCAACTTTTGATGTGACCTTATAAATAATATTTAAAATACCAACACATGTTTGGTTCATTACCAACTCCCATTTGTATTACACCACCAACTCCAGTACCTGATTTGAATTTGACAGTACGTACAAAAACAACTAGCCTCTTCCTGCTTACAAAAGCTACCCTAAAAATTGAAGCATCCTAAAAAAAAAAGATCACAAATTGCTTTTGATTAAACTAATTTTATTGTTGCTTTCAAGAAATAAGTAGAAAAACGGAAAACAAGATATATTAATTTCGATCTAATTAACATGAACACTGTTGCTATTTCGAAACCACATGTTGATTATGGTATAAAGAACTGTCAAGTGGGTCGGATGGGACTGGTCCAACATGAAATTTGGATGGGTCGGATCCGACACGGACCTCTCGGACCCATGCATTGTAGCAGCCCTAGGCGAACCTGAGCCAAATAAAATAAAGTTAACCAATAAAAATAATAATTTCTTACTATAAACTATCCACTGTATCTAGGTGATTAATTAGTTTCTAGCAAACAAATTGATAATCAAAGATAAAGACCTCCTCTGTGAAGAAAGAGGATATCATTCATTCCAGATGACAACTCAAAAAACAAAATCATAATTTTCCCAGTATTCAAGCATCTGCATATCCTTCAAAATCTACCAACTTAATATACTTAAAAACCAACTTCTTGTGTACTTTATGAATTAAGGATCACTTACTCTCACAAAATAATTTTTTACTGTAAACTATCCACTGTATCTAGGTGATTAATTAGTTTCTAACAAACAAATAACACTTTAACTTTGTTTTCTTTATTATATGTAGGTGATTAATTGACAAATATTAAATAATTTTATCGGTCAATATAATTTATTTTCATTATATATTTAGGTGATTAATTAGACCAAATTGGGCATCGGGTTAGACCTCTTTTATGGTCCGAGATATGAGGTCAAACACATTCTGATATATTTATTTTTAGACCACACACACACACACACACACACACACACACACACACATATATATATATATATATATATATATATATATATATATATAAGTTGAGCATGAACTTACATTGCAAGTGCAAAAAAAAGTTAAAAAATTTAAATATATAAATTTATTATAAAAAATGTTATTTCTAGAAATTGAACTCAAGCAACCAAGAAAAAAAATACTTTCTACCTTAACCACTTGAATTAAAATTACTTAGATATAAATAAATCATATGAGATAGTTAAATACTTAGTTAATTTATTAATAATTAATAGAATATTTAGGTAGTTATTTAGTTATTTTTTGATTATTTTTTAATAAGTTTAAATGGTTGATGATATATATATGGCTTGGATATGTCATTTCTGAGTCGTTTTCAAGCCGTAGGTAGTTGCAATTGCCAGGAGACTTTTACAACATCCAAGAATTTTCAAGGTTGATTACAAAAATTATCCTTGATTCATAAGAAAAACTATAAAAAAATTTTTTATAAATTTAATAGCATCGATAATGGTAATTTATAAGAGAACTTCAAAACTTACTCAGGGCTAGTCCGGATTGGGGCTAGCCCAGGTTTGAGAGAAAATTACTCAGGACATCTAATTTTTTTACTTGTGGTTGTCCAACCCAACACCCCCAAACCTAAATTTTTATCTTCATTTTAATATTTTACTCTCTCTCTTCCCAACACCTCTAAAAATCTCTACTTCTTCTTCTCTACCATTTTCATCTTCCCCATCCCATCAAAATCCTACTACTTTCTTCTCATTCTCAATTTCAGAGATGACACCCAAATGCTTCTCACAAACAAGGTACAAACCTTTTTTTTTCTTCTCACAAACAATGCATTGAAATAAACCTTAAAATATATATTCTATTTTTGGGTGTACATTATCACGATGGAAACAAACATTCTAATGATTGAGTTCGAACATTGTAATGCTTATTTCATTCTGTTATCATGACGAAAATAAACTCTACCATGGTAATTTCAATCGACCAAGTCGACTTTAGGACTACTACAATTTCTGGCATTCCTAAATACTTTTAGGACTGCCAAAAATTATGGCAGTCCTGAAATGGACTTTGATGTAAACAGTCTATTTCAGGACCGTCATAATTTCTTGTAATCCTGCACACTATCAGGATTGCCAGAAATATGTGCAATCCTAAAATGGACTTGCTGTACAACAGTCCATTTTATGACTGCCCATATTTCTGACAGTCGTACAAGTATTTAGGACTACCAGAAATTTGGACAGTCATAAACTATAGGACTGCCAAAATTAGATTATTTTTTAATTAAATTTCAATCTTCGTTAACTAAATTCCTAAAATTAAACTTCAACCTTTGTTAATTAACTTGAAATATTTTTTATTTTATAGTTGTGACCCAAAGAAGAAGGATCTTGAAGCCGGTCCCTTCTTTCGCCATCAAATATCGTCATCAAATTAATCTTGCCATCAAAGACAGCCACTAATTGAAACATAGAACTTATGGTTGTCACTGCAAAATAGATTATTCTAGTTACAAATTATGCAAAGGTGAGATTTACCATATTCATGTCGTGCCTTATTTAACAAGACATAACCGGAATGTGGGTAAACTCTCACCTTTGCATACTCTAAGACAAGAATAATCTCTTTTTGTAGTGTCGACCGCAAGTTGTATATGCCACAGTTTTCTTCTCATATTTTGAAGTACCAAAATTTCGATCGCTTGATGATTACCTTATAATTTGGAGTAGGTGAAAAAGTGAAGACCAACATGAACCGACACCAAATAAAGATTGACTTCTCGATCGTTTGTTTTGTGAAACTTTGATTTATCAAATTGTAATATGCTAAATTATCAAACTGTTGTAATACTTTTGAACGGAACGCATGTAATATGCTAAAATTTGTATTAATTGTATCCATGCAATATGATTGTAATACTTTATCAATATTAATTGCCGTATCATATTGCGATTCATATTGCAGTATCATTTTGCGTATCATATTGTCGTATCTGTGT
The DNA here is from genome assembly GCA_029216955.1 of Iris pallida. Taxonomy (NCBI): domain Eukaryota; kingdom Viridiplantae; phylum Streptophyta; class Magnoliopsida; order Asparagales; family Iridaceae; genus Iris; species Iris pallida. Next base: position 36,209,229 of record JANAVB010009198.1, on the reverse strand, counting down.
TTATGGCTCATATTGCCGTATCATGTATCCTATTTTATCTCTACTATTATAAGGGGCTTCAAAACGGCTCCAAATTAAGCCGTGTAATCTGTGTGTGTATCATCAACCATTTCATTTAAAAAAATTATGAAATAATATATTTTTAAACTCTTTTTTTTCTATCTCATAGCATAATACCCTCTTTTTTATCCACTATAATTTTAAACTTTCTCTCATTTTCTTCCGCATAATCGAATACTCTCTCTTCTTATCCACATATATCCATAACAAATTATAATTAAAATTTAATATATATATATATATATATATATATATATATATATATATATATATATATATATATATATATATATATATATATTCATTAGTAGAAGGTAATTACTAACTTCTCCTAATAATTAATACAAACCTCTAGCGTGCGTGCATGCGTGAAGTCTTAAACAATCAGTCTGAAAGTCTATCAGTTCGGCCCAAATGCCTACAAACTCTGTTTTATATATCTGGAAATTGCTGTGAAACCCAATTTCGGGTTGGGCTTTATGAAAAACCCACCCGCAGGGTGGGTTTTATGAAATGCCCAGAATTATATATTTCCACGTTAAATATTATAAGATTCCATTTAGATGCTCTATTGTTATTTGTATAGTTCCAAAAATACCCCTTCGCGCAAATTTGGTCATATATTTATGATTATGATTTCACAAACTCAGATTTGGATTGCAATTTTATTATTCTTCTTCTTCACGAGAGATCTGAATTCTATTGTTCTCATCTTCAGCAGAGATCGCAAATATCGTTCGTTGTTCACTGTGATTTTCTTCAGTCGAACTTCGCTCATCATCATCATCATCATCATCATCTTCTTCTACTTCGTGGAGTGATTTGAAGTTTTTCGGCAATTAGATCAATTGTGGAGAGAAGATCATCTTCTTTTCTTTTTATAGATCTTAAAACAAGGTGAGAGTTTAGATATGTAGAAATTCATACATCATCTTCGTCTAGTCACAATTTTTTTGCTGAATTTGAATTTGTTATGAAGATTATTAACTGAGTAACGATTATAGAGAATGACCATTATCCGTTAGAATTGGCCGGAGAATGACCATTTTCCATTCAGAATGATCATTCTCCGTCAGTTTTAGACGGAGAATGATCAATCTCCGTCAGTTTTAGACGGAGAATATCAGAAATATGTGTTGTCATATTTTGTGATCTCTTCTGTTTTTATGTTATCAGGGGGGAATGGATTCTAGCTGTTTAGTTAATCTTTGTTTCAAGAGAGACATAGTTTCCTGCCGTGTCACACATGAAAGTACCGTAGAATTTTTAAAGCATCAAGTGTGTGATCGATGGACTTCTTTGGATCCACTTTCCTTTCGTTTCAAGTTTTTGCATTCTGATGGGACTGAACTGTATGTTGACAGTAATTTTTGGCTTCGGTCCTTGGTTGGGGATTTCAATGGTACCCATGACGTGAGCTTTGATCTATTTGTGGAGCAAGTATACCCTCCATGTTCTTCATCGACATCTTTTACTTGTCAAAGCATTCCTATGGGACCTTCGTCTTCCTCTTCTAGTTCCTTAAGTAGTAGATGTTCTCCTACTGTAAAGGATAAACGAGTAGTAGAATTTTATGAGGGCTCAATTAAGACAGTAAAGAAGAGAAAATCGGATATGTGGCCTAGATCAATTATAGGCGTTGGTCAGATTTTCCTAAATGGTGTTGAAGAAGTTAGGCACGCTGTTAGGAAGGAATGTTTTGAATCTCGTCATCCATTCCATATTCTAAAATCTAAGCCGGGGAGGTACACCGTTTGCTGCAAGAATTACAAGACCCATGCATGTTTGTGGAGCTTCCATGCTATATCCATTTCGAAAGATAATCAAATTTTTGAGGTGAAAAGGTATGTGGGAGAACACAATTGTGGAGCTGGCTATATGGATAAAGGTAATATAGTTGTTCCAGCAAAGTTTGTGAAAAGTTTGGTTAGTGACATTGTTCGGATGGATCCTAAAAAGTCGGCAAAATTAGTTGTTGATGAATTCAAGGTTGACTATGGTTTATCTCTTACCTACGGGCAGGCATACCATGGCATTAGGTTGGTGCACCAAGAAATGTATGGAGATGATGTTAGAGCTTACAGCGACTTGTGTTGGTATGTCGAAAAGGTAAAGAAAACCAATATTGGTTCCGTTATCGACTTTCAGAAAGATGATACGTCAATGAAGTTTCAGCAGCTTTTTCTTTCATATGGGGCTTGTGTCGAAGGCTTTCAATATTGTCGCCCGATGCTATACTTGGATGCGACTTTCCTTACAGGGAGGTTTAGAGGGTGTTTGATGTCTGCTACAGCGAAGAATGGTAACCAACAGTTCTACCCTATTGCCTATGGTATAGTCTCGGGCGAAGATGGTGACAATTGGGAATGGTTCCTTAAAAATCTCAAGAATGTTGTAACGCCCCAGTTTCGGAATACGGGGACGTACACGGCCAGCTACACCGTATAAGGTACGAATACGCTATACGATGATGACGGCTGTCCAGTCTGGTTAGGTATCCTAGCATGCAATCAATCTATGGCCTAAATCCGATCTCATATCCACAGGTAAATCACAATGAAACAATATCAAGAGAGATAGTCATATGAAAAACAGAAAATACTCATATGAAAATCTGGAATCTACAGTACAGAATAATAATGTAGACAAGTATACCTTCCCACAGTTCCCAGCATGGTCTGGAACTGAAGCACACCCTCCAAGTCAAGTCTGAAAGATCCACCGGATCGGTCTCAGACAATCTGGGAACAATCCAGGGTTGGTCAGGCCAACCGCAGCAAGTACCAGAAAGGAAGGCTCAAGGACGGGCGAAGAAAACCAGCAGGATAAAATATGACAAGAATAACATCTAAAAACAGTAAATAAAGGTAAGGAATCATGCGGTACCAACGCACGATAACAATCCACAAGTATAGTGAAGCTAACACAATCACAATCTCCCTAGCATCCACTAACACCTGCATTGCCAGCTGGAAATCAATATCAGCTGGCTAGCAGGTCACAAGCCAAACAACACAGAAGGACAAGCGGCCACACAATGCCTACGGCTTGCTATTATTAGCTAACTAGGGTTATCACAGGCCTAATTACTAACAAGATGCAGTTGAGGTATTCCTATAGCCACAAGCCCTGCAGACTATCCAGGTTATCCAGGACGAATGTATAATATATAGTGGGTACATCGCCCGGGAGACAAATGTACCCTAATAGCTAGCTGGAGGGGTGCAACACATGACAGTGTGCTGGAAATGTGCCCTACTCGACGGCAGGCTACAAATCCCATGAGCGCCCAGATAACGGGATTGCCTGCAGCCGGAATACCTCGATCTATATGAGCTACTTGATCAATCTAGTTGTTAACCTAGTCAGATTCATTATGGATCCCTGACCGTGGTACTCAGGGATCCATGTCCTAGACATGATGCAAGATAAGACTGGACTGGTGGTTTATACAAGCACAATCAAGAGAAATCAACCACGGTGTCAAGACGGGGTCATGCCTAGCAAGTCAGGACTGGCTGTCACAACAGCGGTCAAGAGTAAACATGTCATGTCAAGAGTACTAGTCAGGAGTGCGCCACCACGGGCCACTATCAAGAATCAAGAGTATACATGCCAAGTTTACTGTCAAGTCCAGAGTGCTAGTCAGGAGTGCACCTCTACGGGCCACTATCAAGAATCAAGACAGGTCCAGGTCATCGTGTAATACCAGGAACAAGGTCAAACCTATCAGTCACAAGAAGTCACATGCCCAAATCGTGACATAGATATCAAGTCGGTTATAAGATCAAAATCTCCACTATAATAGTCTCTCAAGTACACATGGGAACCTACAGCTCAAATCATCAAGTCGATCCATCCACCAGATCAATCTAGCAAGAGTCTCCCATCCATGATGGAGTGAATATCACGTCAATAAAGACAACCACCAAATACCAAGCTCATTCCCCTCACAATGCTAGGCCCTCTAACTCACAAGAATCCTCCAAGTCAATGATCACAAGCCACTAGAAAACAAGCCCCTCAACTACCAAGACACAGCAATCAAACCAGGTTCCCCAACTACCAGAATACACAAAGGTACCAGGTTTGGGCGTTTGGGAAGTCGAGTAAAAATCATATAATAATACCCTCGATATTTTCCTCGTTCCACGAAATATTCGAAATCACCAAAATCCAAGAATCCACATAGATCCACCAAGTCAATATCCCAAGATCGTACTCTCCATAATACTCAATCCTCAGTCATATCCACAAGTCACATCTTCCAATACATAGGACAACTGTCAGCTCTATCTGACTGAAATAGGATAACAACTAGGATGGAGAGTCAGGGAACAAGAGTCCGGTAATAAATGCCGCCGGAAGTGGCAAGGATTACATGGACCGCTCTGGAGCAAATCCATAACCCTTAAACAAAAACAAGGACCAGGGTTGCAGACCGTCTCCCGAGTGGAACCGTTCTCCTTACGCTATCCGACGGACAAGACATGTCAGGAGCTAGGCGACTGATCTAGTCTAGAGTCTACCTAGCAAGCAATGGGATCAGGTATACCATACCAAGGTGAACAGGCACGAGCCCAGTCCAGCAAACCAAAGGAATGGTTCTGCCTAATCCTTCGAACCAAATTCCCGATCGGGAATTTTGGAAGAATCCGACAGAGTCTCTTCTGTATTCTGGACAGGAGGTCCCAGCGAGTTGGGACTAAAATCCACTCGGCGCAACCCGCCGCGGAATCGCAGAATCGCAGACTGAGAACACTAAGTCTCAGCTACCAGCAGCACTACGATGCGTACTGGGAACAAGTCGACAGCCGAGAACACTAAGTCTCGGCCTCCAGTAGCACTACGATGCGTACTGGAAACCAATCGAACCCGAGACTGTAATGCCCCGCTCCGTACGAGGCATTTGGTTGGCTTATTGGATGGGATCAGAATATTGGACCGTGACTTATGTTGGGAATGAGAAGAATTGAGATTGATACAGTCTCTTAGCTGGCTAGACGGAATGGGTATTGGAACGTAGCTCGCTGGTGGAGCTACGCTTAGTAGAATTTTGGATGAGTGGAACTGTCCTTCCTCCTCCTTACTCCTTCATGCTTAATAGATGAAGTATTGAAATGCTATGAACTGCCCCTAAATGTCCCTTATGTTAGTTGCTGAATAATAGAGATGCCTTTGCTGAGAATTATTGAAATGTACAACTCATTGAACTGCAAATGTGATTCCATGCCTGAGATTGAATTGATAACATTGTTCCTTATGTTTACTGCTGCTGAAACGATAAAACACTTGATTAATGAGATGCCTTGTGAATGATAGAATAAGAAGTGAACTGGCTGTGCTATCGACCCAATGAACTGAATGAAACACTAGAACCATATACTCTCTGTATAACTGTTGCAAGAATATGAAATGCTGTCTGTCCCTTATAAGAAAATGAATGAATGATGTTAAGTTCCTCTTAAGAAAGGAATGATATGAGATACGTTGCAATGAAGCAATGAATGAGATATGATAAAGCTGGGATCGTTGAGATCACCAAATAAAATGATGGTAATGACGAAATGAATAAGTCATTGAATATGACTAATGATGCACTGTTGCCTTTACTTTCCTTAATATATTTTACCATGCGATTTTGTTCACAATCGAGTCGGACACGCATTCGCATGGTCATGGACAACTTGTATACAAGGTTTGAGTAATAATTTCCTCGAACGGTTCCTAGGGCCCTGGGGACCGATTCGGCCTAGGAGGAAATAATGATGAGTGCTATGGGAGCACGGATAAGGCGGGGTGGCATAGAGGCTCGTCACCTACTATGCTGACCGTATTATCTTAAAATGAAATGAAATGAGAAGAGTTCATATGGTTTAACAACACCAGTGACCATGTAGTCAGGATGCATGCTAATGAATGTTTTGTGCAGGCAGAGTAAGTATATCAGATAACCTGTAATTGATACAGGTACGAGGAGTCGGCTATCGGTAAGAAATCACATAATTGTGATATTGTATAAGTTGGTTTAACTTGCCTGCTTAACATGTTCCATTTAGTATGCTAGAAAGATGCCTTGCTATAATCATTGCTCAAACACAACATACATGCTAAGTGATGCTTGAAGTGAGAACTGTTATAACATGTTTAAAATGTTAATGTTAACGATGCCTCAATGATGCCTTTTCATGATAACACCTAGTATGCCTCAATGATGCCTTTGCATGATAACACCAAGAATGATAAATGATATGTCCACATGAATGCTACTAAGAATATGTTTACATGCTTCACTCTGATTATTGCCCATGAACTGTAAACTGATGCTAGGCCCCAAATAGAAAGATCATTCTAATAAATGCTTGCTTAAATGATCACTTAAATGTTGGTTTATACGAGTGGGTTGGATTCTGCTCGCCAGTACATAGATGATGTGCTGACCCATGTTTTGTGGACAGGTGCTCGTGCTTGGGATATTCTACACACGAAGATTAGCTGGATTGGTCCCGCGGCATCGAAGATTTGTTGGACATACAGAAGCTCTCCTTGCATAAGATGATGTCTTCTGTTTATAAAGGGCATAATGTATGAAACATTGTAATCAGTTGTACCAGTGAGATTGTAAGCCAAGTCGGTATATCGAGTTGTAATCCATTGTATCCAAATATCAAATGTAAGCTGTATAGTATTGTTCAGTTGGTTTCCAATGTAAAGTGAGATGTGCTGTAATCATTGTACTTCAATACAAGTCTTGTACTCTTCTTCAACTATCAATAAAGAGAATAAAATTCTACATATCTCTGTGTGGCTTCAAGTTACTCTTTGTCTCCGCTGCTATAGAGAAGTGATGTACTTCTATTCAATGAGAAAGATTGTCCTCATTAAATTCTATTTATCTGCTTCTGCCGCTGCGATGTGTTCCTATTTGAAGAATAATCGAGTATGTACCATCTTTGCCTTGTACAAGTGCAATACCAGACTTGTACGGCATCACGCCCAAGCGAGGACGATCGATTCCAAGAGATAAAATATGTGAATAAATGACTCTATGAATCGGGCGTGACAAGTTGGTATTAGAGCACGGCTTTACGTCCTTGGTCTCTTCTTTGATTCGTTCCAAATCAAAGTTGCATCGACGATTAACCCAAAGTTGCTTCCGCGATCACTCAACGTTGCTTCCGCGATTAAATCAAAGATTGCTTCCGCGATTATATTGTTGTTGTCCTGTAATCATCCTTATGTTATCTGTGCTTGAAAGTTCGTTGACCCTCTTGGCTGCTCACTGGATGTTCCATACAATAAGTCTATATACATTGTGATGCCCCTAAATGAATGATTGTTGTTGGTTTGGACACAAATAACCCAACAATGACTCGATGCCATAGTATGCTATATTGTGAATGCTGTTTGGAAATGTGGGAATAAAGGAAATGGCTATGTATGCTGCAACAAGTTGAGAATTGCATGTGATGTTGGAAAAGAATTTGAGAATGAATAATTGATGAATGAGTTCAGCAGAACTAGTGAGTTGGCACATATGTGCTCGCTAGTACTTTCGAGACCTAAGAATGTTGGCTTGTGATATTGAGACCCCGAGATGTTGGCTAAGTGTTGTGACCGTTATAGATCACGAATGTCCGGAATGGATTGAGTTGGTATTGTTTAAGGTGGCTTCGTTTTTGAGTGGTATATTGCATCTACCACCTCAGAACGAGATGTATGTTGACCCTTTCCATAGAATAGCAATGAGACTATCTGTGGGTACTGGGTAGTGCCGAGACATAGCTGGGAGTCTTGTATTGTTGCTAGATGACTCGAGTGTCCCTTGACGGTGATGTTATATTAGGTAGCGAGATTGTCGAAAATTGTAACCAGTGGCTTGGTTAGAAATTGTTTAGTCGAGTGATGACTCGGACTAGTAAGACAGTTAGAATGCTATGGGTAAATAGACTTGGATAGAGAATATTGTGGCTTAGAACATCTGAATGTTGACTTCGATTGGTTGAATGTAAATCAAATGTGGCTAATACAAAGTTGGTTGCCAAGCTGAAAGTTTGAAAATATTGTCGGTGAATCAAAGGAATATTAGAGATTTGTGCCTTGACCCTAAGGTGTAATAGATGTTAATCCATCTAGATCACCAAAGGATAGTCGTTGCCTGTGTGCATGTATGCTGAGGAATTGAATTGCACTAGAAAAAAAATAACAAGTAGTGACTCTGAATACTGTCGTTGCCTAGAGGATGGTTAAGTGATACATAAATTGTCGGATTGAATGGATGAACTATTTGACCATTGCTGCATGAGACTTAAGAATGCTCGTAAGATAGTTTGATGATTGAGAAACGAATAGGATGGAGAAATTTCAAACGTGTTGGATAATGTCATTATAGGTGATTGTTGGTTGGGATATAGATTGTTGGCTTATGACTTAGTGGTGTGACTTCGTCATACAGACCGAATAGTATGATTCTATAGTCCTGTTGAGACTAACGGAATCGATGACCCTTGAATAGTTAGCCTTGGCTTATGGGTTTGTGTGAGTATAAAGGAATTGGAATAGAAATTGAATCGTTGAGAAGTTACTTGATGGATTATTGGAACGATGAGAATCGTATGTCGGATTGGGAATTGACCGTAATGTTGATAGATCGATCTTAGTCGATCGTTGGGTAAGTCTAGAGTGAGCCTCTGTGGGAATTAGTTCCTTGAGGAAGACACTAGATAGATAGACTTGACCCTAGAAACCGTGGGCTGAATGACCAATTGTTGGCATAGCCAACAATGGCGATTAGTTAATCGGACTGAGTTAAAACCCATAGGTTTGGGGTAGAGTTCCTTAGAACTGTTGGTTGCTTGTTGGCCTTAAGAATAAGAAACTAGTATAACCCTAGTAGCCGTCCACTCTAGGGAAGTCACCTGAACGATTAAGTTTAGCTATCAGTGTAGCTAACCTTAGAGACTGGCTGAATAATAGGTGACTATTGGAGACCCATAAGATAACCTTGTGGCATTGAATGAGAGACAACGATAATGAGTATTGACCTAAGGGAATGTATGCTTCAACTTGAGCCTTAAGAGATGTCTGACCATTGAGGATTATATGTCGGCCATAAGTGGGAATTGCAACCGTAAGGTAAGGCTTGAGTATACCTATAGTCGGGTAGCTAAGTTAACCTTGACTGTTGCATAGAATTATACCCTGACTCGGGTAATCGATAGTGGGTGACGTCGGATTGTGTCTTATAGAAAAGATGAGTTGCCTCGGTGAAAAATATTGTTGGATTTGGGAAGGAATATGATTGCATGTTGTGAACTCTTGATATAGTTGGCTCTAAGTTAGACCCTTGATCGAATGTTAGAAATGTTATGCTTGGGTATAGAGTTTAACCAAGTTGTCCCTGATATTAAGTATTGTAGCCTGGAAGATAGTGATTGTGGCAAAGTGAATAAAGCAATAAGTCAATTGAAAGGATGCTAAGTTGGATTTAGAAAAGAGAGTATATTGTGGCTGATCGAATCGCACTAACATGGAAGTTGGTTGAAGTACATATGTTTTGGGGACGCCTAAAATATGTGTATGGATCCAGCCGAAGTGATTAGTTGCGACTGAGATAACATTATGGGAAGAATTTATCGCACTAGCACGGACTTTGGCTGAAATGCATATGTTTTGGGGACGCCTAAAATATGTGTATGGATCCAAACGAAGTGATATGTTGCGACCGAAATAAAAATGTAAGAAAAATGTTGGCGAATCAATGAGAAGTTACAAGTAATTGAAAAAGAGATAGATAGATCGAATCGTTGATGGATTTAAATGGTACAGTTGGATAGCTATTTTGAGATGACCGAGTGTGCTGAAATGAATATTGAATTGAAGCTGAATGAATAACTCATGGTGATTAAGTGAATCTTGTGGAAGACTTGTTCCTTAAGTTTCGAGGACGAAACTTTTTCTGAGTGGTATATTATGTAATGCCCCGCTCCGTACGAGGCATTTGGTTGGCTTATTGGATGGGATCAGAATATTGGACCGTGACTTATGTTGGGAATGAGAAGAATTGAGATTGATACAGTCTCTTAGCTGGCTAGACGGAATGGGTATTGGAACGTAGCTCGCTGGTGGAGCTACGCTTAGTAGAATTTTGGGTGAGTGGAACTGTCCTTCCTCCTCCTTACTCCTTCATGCTTAATAGATGAAGTATTGAAATGCTATGAACTGCCCCTAAATGTCCCTTATGTTAGTTGCTGAATAATAGAGATGCCTTTGCTGAGAATTATTGAAATGTACAACTCATTGAACTGCAAATGTGATTCCATGCCTGAGATTGAATTGATAACATTGTTCCTTATGTTTACTGCTGCTGAAACGATAAAACACTTGATTAATGAGATGCCTTGTGAATGATAGAATAAGAAGTGAACTGGCTGTGCTATCGACCCAATGAACTGAATGAAACACTAGAACCATATACTCTCTGTATAACTGTTGCAAGAATATGAAATGCTGTCTGTCCCTTATAAGAAAATGAATGAATGATGTTAAGTTCCTCTTAAGAAAGGAATGATATGAAATACGTTACAATGAAGCAATGAATGAGATATGATAAAGCTGGGATCGTTGAGATCACCAAATAAAATGATGGTAATGACGAAATGAATAAGTCATTGAATATGACTAATGATGCACTGTTGCCTTTACTTTCCTTAATATATTTTACCATGCGATTTTGTTCACAATCGAGTCGGACACGCATTCGCATGGTCATGGACAACTTGTATACAAGGTTTGAGTAATAATTTCCTCGAACGGTTCCTAGGGCCCTGGGGACCGATTCGGCCTAGGAGGAAATAATGATGAGTGCTATGGGAGCACGGATAAGGCGGGGTGGCATAGAGGCTCGCCACCTACTATGCTGACCGCATTATCTTAAAATAAAATGAAATGAGAAGAGTCCATATGGTTTAACAACACCAGTGACCATGTAGTCAGGATGCATGCTAATGAATGTTTTGTGCAGGCAGAGTAAGTATATCAGATAACCTGTAATTGATACAGGTACAAGGAGTCGGCTATCGGTAAGAAATCACATAATTGTGATATTGTATAAGTTGGTTTAACTTGCCTGCTTAACATGTTCCATTTAGTATGCTAGAAAGATGCCTTGCTATAATCATTGCTCAAACACAACATACATGCTAAGTGATGCTTGAAGTGAGAACTGTTATAACATGTTTAAAATGTTAATGTTAACGATGCCTCAATGATGCCTTTTCATGATAACACCTAGTATGCCTCAATGATGCCTTTGCATGATAATACCAAGAATGATAAATGATATGTCCACATGAATGCTACTAAGAATATGTTTACATGCTTCACTCTGATTATTGCCCATGAACTGTAAACTGATGCTAGGCCCCAAATAGAAAGATCATTCTAATAAATGCTTGCTTAAATGATCACTTAAATGTTGGTTTATGCGAGTGGGTTGGATTCTGCTCGCCAGTACATAGATGATGTGCTGACCCACGTTTTGTGGGCAGGTGCTCGTGCTTGGGATATTCTACACACGAAGATTAGCTGGATTGGTCCCGCGGCATCGAAGATTTGTTGGGCATACAGAAGCTCTCCTTGTATAAGATGATGTCTTCTGTTTATAAAGGGCATAATGTATGGAACATTGTAATCAGTTGTACCAGTGAGATTGTAAGCCATGTCGGTATATCGAGTTGTAATCCATTGTATCCAAATATCAAATGTAAGCTGTATAGCATTGTTCAGTTGGTTTCCAATGTAAAGTGAGATGTGCTGTAATCATTGTACTTCAATACAAGTCATGTACTCTTCTTCAACTATCAATAAAGAGAATAAAGTTCTACATATCTCTGTGTGGCTTCAAGTTACTCTTTGTCTCCGCTGCTATAGAGAAGTAATGTACTTCTATTCAATGAGAAAGATTGTCCTCATTAAATTCTATTTATCTGCTTCTGCCGCTGCGATGTGTTCCTATTTGAAGAATAATCGAGTATGTACCATCTTTGCCTTGTTCAAGTGCAATACCAGACTTGTACGGCATCACACCCAAGCGAGGACGATCGATTCCAAGAGATAAAATATGTGAATAAATGACTCTATGAATCGGGGCGTGACAGAGACCACTAAGTCCCGGCCTCCAGCAGCGCTACAATGCGTACTGGGCGCCAAGCCAACATGCATAATATAATCAACTAACCGCCTCGCAGGGCGCATCACAGCACATGTCTATAGTTCTAACCCAAGCACAATCACAGCCACATGAGTAGTTCGCCAAGCCGTTATCCGACCGCGAGTCGGACACGGGGCATACAGGGACAATCCATACATGTGAGTCGTGCTCGTGTCCTCGGAGGTGTGGATGACCCATCCGAGTTGTCCGATACGGTCTATCCCAGTATCGGACCAAGCTATCCTAAGTTATCATCATGGCAGATCTACTACTAGGCTACACTAATCATGGTTATAAAATTTACAAGTACAAATTAATTAAATGAAATAAAATCCAGGAGAGAGGGCAAGAGCCGTCGATGAGCAAGGGATACTTGCCTAGAGGGCTCGGCTAGGTAAGCAAGTCTTCGGCGATCTGGATCCAAGCTAGCACGTCAATCGAGATCCTCAGAACACACAATAAATAATCATCAGCACCAAATAATAAAATAATAGAATAATCACAAGAGATGGCAGAAGGCTATATCGTACGGATCCAGCAAGTAGCGAGGAATCTGGCACGGAAACCGAGACACGCGAACCGATACGGGCACGCAAATCGAGACGTGTACGTATATCGAGACGCGTACGAGAATCAAGAGAACACGAATATCGAGACGAACAAGAAACATAAACGTGCACGTAAATCGAGACGAACCAAGGTCCAAGGAGCACGTAAATCGATGCGGCACACAAATCGATGTGTGCACGCAAATCGAAAAGGTGCAGAGTCCAATGCGGCATACAACCGAGACAGCACGCAAATCAGTGCGTGCACGCAAACCGAGGCAACACAAGATACAATGTGACACGCAAAGCGATACGGCACGCAAATCGGTACATACACGTAATCGAGGCGGCACGGGTCACGAGGAAGGCACAAAGGCCGAGACACGAGGATCGAGACAACGTACCAATCGAGGTAGCATGTTGCCCGAGGTAGCGCGGGGCTCGAGGCGTCCCGCTGCCCAAGGCAGCGCGTGGATCGAGGTGCACGAAAAATGGAACAGCACACAAATCGAGGCACACATCCCGAGAAGCACGGAAAACGAGGGAACACGCAAGTCAAGCGTGCGCGCGGCCCGAGGAGAGAGCGACTCCCACTGCACACTGCTCGAGTAGCACGGGGCCCAAGGGCGACCCGCCACTCGAGGCTGGCGCGGCCAGCGAGGCTCGACGGCGATGATGGTCGCCAGGAAAGGAAAAGGAGGGGAGAAGGCGGAGGACTACACAGAGAGGGGCGGAGGAGCTCGGAGCTCGGCCAGGTCGCGGCAGCTCCAGGCGGAGGAGACAGAAGGAGAGGGGAGGCTGGAGGAGAGGCTTACCGGCGTCGGAGCTAGGGTCGACGGCGGCGGCAGGAGGCTCGCGGCGGAGGCCGGCCGTGGGGGAGACGGCGGCAACAGCGGAGGAGGGATGGAGATGGCGACGATGATGATGGTGGCGGCAGGAAGTGGTGGCGGAGATGATGACGGTGGTGCTGGCGGCCGAAGGGAGCAGCCACGGCGAGGGGGTGGCGGTGATCGGCCATGGAGATGGTGGTGGAGGGAAGCAGTGGTGGTGGAGGTGACTGATGGCAGTGGCGGTGGCGGTGCTGGAGGGTGATGGCGGCGGTGGTGAGGGCTGGAGACGGGGGCGATGGTGGCGAGGGAGGCGACGGCGACGATGGGGGTGGTCGTCATGGCGGTGGTGGCTGAAGTAGTGGCGGCGGCTACAGTGGTGGGCGACCGCAACCATGGGAGGAGGCCGAGAGGGGGGGGTGAGGGGAGCTCGAGAGAAGGGAAGAGAGAGAGAGTTGAGGGAGTGGGATGATGAGCTGAGAGAGAGAGAAAGGAATTGGGGGGGGGTGTTCTCCTGCCGACAGAGAGGGAGGAGAGAGGAAGAGTGTGAGAGTGGAAAATGTGAGGGAGGAGAGAGGGAGTTAGGTTAGATATTTTGGGAGGGTATAATTGGAACAAGAAAATTAATAATAACATTAATAATAATAGGAAAAATTCACCTCCAATAATTTAATAATAAAATTTTAACAATACCAAATTTTAAAATCCTCGTAATACAATAATACGGTCATATACGTATTTTAAAATAGGAACATTACATCCTACCCACCTTACAAAAATTTCGTCCTCGAAATTTCAAAATTATAAAAGTAGGGTTTTCAAAACTAGTACATATATATCTGCCATGAAAACTCTACCCACCTTACAGAAATCAAGTAATATAACAAGAAATGCACAAAATCTCAATATGAAAACATCAAGGAGAACAAGGTCTAGCTAAATAAATCAACTCGCAAGGTAAATCCAAAACATCGAAAGAATCTCGAAAATCAAAAAAATCTCGGATGCACGAAATAGCCCCATAGATCAAAACAAGTACAAAATATCGAAAATAATGTCCAAAAACGTAAAATCCCAACTGCATAAGAATCCGCATAAAATCGTAAAACACAGGATATCTGTCTCGAACCGATGACCGTAGTTTCCTAATATCCGAAAAATGTGGGCCATGGTCATTCTTTGCCACGCCATCCGGAATGGCTGCAAAAGATTCACCATGACACTATAATCGAGCGGCTGCAACTTTCGTTACCACGCCGTCAAGGTATACTAGGGTCACCCGGTACTCTTGACAAATACCCAAAACAAATCAAATCCATAACCCAAATATCCAAATCACTAAAATCAGAAAATCTCTAATAATGTAATGAGAGTCCTAGAAAACAATCAAAAATCCAAAATCCAGGTGAATCGTAACACACATCCAAAAATATCTTCAACAATAACCACAAGATAGCTTTTCTAGAAAAATACTCCAAACCAAGAATCCACATCAAAATATAATGTATAGAAAGTATATCTATAATCAAAATAATATCTGAAATAGATAATCATGAGTGCGGAACTGTCCGAAATCAAGGAAGCCGAATCGATACAAGAATATCCCTCGGATACTCAACAAATGTTAAAATATCCAATCTCAGAGTCCTGATGAAATCTTCATGCTGCGGCGATCAAGCCAACGCTCGAAGAGGGCGATAAGGATACTAAGTCAACACGAAGTCAACGCACGAAAGAGATAACAAGAAATCAACCAAGGCGATACACCGGTAGAGAGTCCAGAACCCAAGATAAATAATATAGTAACCCAAGATAAGACCAGACATCGTCTTACCAGATAAGGTGATCGACATGACCAATTACAGGATCATATCTATCAAACAAGGATCAGAGGTAGATAACACGAATAAGACAGGACAAAGCAAAATAGGTCCAGGTAGAGATGAGGACCAATTCACATGTTCAAGGGAGCGAAGGACAAGTGTAACAAGTGGGAATACCAAGGAATAGTGGACTGAGATCAATAATCATGTGATACCCAACAAAATCTCAAAACGAGACCTGTATGGGCCACCACTAAAACCATGTAACGCCCCAGTTTCGGAATACGGGGACGTACACGGCCAGCTACACCGTATAAGGTACGAATACGCTATACGGTGATGACGGCTGTCCAGTCTGGTTGGGTATCCTAGCATGCAATCAATCTTTGGCCTAAATCCGATCTCATATCCACAGGTAAATCACAATGAAATAATATCAAGAGAGATAGTCATATGAAAAACAGGAAATACTTATATGAAAATCTGGAATCTACAGTACAGAATAATAATGTAGACAAGTATACCTTCCCACAGTTCCCAGCATGGTCTGGAACTGAAGCACACCCTCCAAGTCAAGTCTGAAAGATCCACCGGGTCGGTCTCAGACAATCTAGGAACAATCCAGGGTTGGTCAGGCCAACCGCAGCAAGTACCAGAAAGGAAGGCTCAAGGACGGGCGAAAAAACCAGCAGGATAAAATATGACAAGAATAACATCTAAAAACAGTAAATAAAGGTAAGGGATCGTGCGGTACCAACGCACGATAACAATCCACAAGTATAGTGAAGCTAACACAATCACAATCTCCCTAGCATCCACTAACACCTGCATTGCCAGCTGGAAATCAATATCAGCTGGCTAGCAGGTCACAAGCCAAACAACACAGAAGGACAAGCGGCCACACAATGTCTACGGCTTGCTATTATTAGCTAACTAGGGTTATCATAGGCCTAATTACTAACAAGATGCAGTTGAGGTATTCCTATAGCCACAAGCCCTGCAGACTATCCAGGTTATCTAGGACGAATGTATAATATATAGTGGGTACATCGCCCGGGAGACAAATGTACCCTAATAGCTAGCTGGAGGGGTGCAACACATGACAGTGTGCTGGAAATGTGCCCTACTCGACGGCAGGCTACAAATCCCATGAGCGCCCAGATAACGGGATTGCCTGTAGCCGGAATACCTCGATCTATATGAGCTACTTGATCAATCTAGTTGTTAACCTAGTCAGATTCATTATGGATCCCTGACCGTGGTACTCAGGGATCCATGTCCTAGACATGATGCAAGACAAGACTGGACTGGTGGTTTATACAAGCACAATCAAGAGAAATCAACCACAGTGTCAAGACGGGGTCATGCCTAGCAAGTCAGGACTGGCTGTCGCAACAGCGGTCAAGAGTAAACATGTCATGTCAAGAGTACTAGTCAGGAGTGCGCCACCACGGGCCACTATCAAGAATCAAGAGTATACATGCCAAGTTTACTGTCAAGTCCAGAGTGCTAGTCAGGAGTGCACCTCTACGGGCCACTATCAAGAATCAAGACAGGTCCAGGTCATCGTGTAATACCAGGAACAAGGTCAAACCTATCAGTCACAAGAAGTCACATGCCCAAATCGTGACATGGATATCAAGTCGGTTATAAGATCAAAATCTCCACTATAATAGTCTCTCAAGTACACATGGGAACCTACAGCTCAAATCATCAAGTCGATCCATCCACCAGATCAATCTAGCAAGAGTCTCCCATCCATGATGGAGTGAATATCACGTCAATAAAGACAACCACCAAATACCAAGCTCATTCCCCTCACAATGCTAGGCCCTCTGACTCACAAGAATCCTCCAAGTCAATGATCACAAGCCACTAGAAAATAAGCCCCTCAACTACCAAGACACAGCAATCAAACCAGGTTCCCCAACTACCGGAATACACAAAGGTACTAGGTTTGGGCGTTTGGGAAGTCGAGTAAAAATCATATAATAATACCCTCGATATTCTCCTCGTTCCACGAAATATTCGAAATCACCAAAATCCAAGAATCCACATAGATCCACCAAGTCAATATCCCAAGATCGTACTCTCCATAATACTCAATCCTCAGTCATATCCACAAGTCACATCTCCCAATACATAGGACAACTGTCAGCTCTATCTGACTAAAATAGGA
Source organism: Iris pallida (assembly GCA_029216955.1). Taxonomy (NCBI): domain Eukaryota; kingdom Viridiplantae; phylum Streptophyta; class Magnoliopsida; order Asparagales; family Iridaceae; genus Iris; species Iris pallida. Next base: position 36,191,581 of record JANAVB010009198.1, on the reverse strand, counting down.
TAACTCCTAGGATGGAGAGTCAGGGAACAAGATTCCGATAATAAATGTCGCTGAAAGTGGCAAGGATTACATGGACCGCTCTGGAGCAAATCCACAACCCTTAAACCAAACAAGGACCAGGGTTGCAGACCGTCTTCCGAGTGGAACCGTTTTCCTTACGCTATCCGACGGACAAGACATGTCAGGAGCTAGGCGACTGATCTAGTCTAGAGTCTACCTAGCAAGCAATGGGATCAGGTATACCATACCAAGGTGAACAGGCACGAGCCCAGTCCAGCAAACCAAAGGAATGGTTCTGCCCAATCCTTCGAACCAAATTCCCGATCGAGAATTTTGGAAGAATCCGGCAGAGTCTCCTCTGTATTCTGGACAGGAGCTCCCAGCGAGTTAGGGCTAAAATCCACTCGGCGCAACCCGCCGCAGAATCGCAGAATCGCAGACTGAGAACACTAAGTCTCAGCTACCAGCAGCACTACGATACGAACTGGGAACAAGTCGACAGCCGATAACACTAAGTCTCGGCCTCCAGTAGCACTACGATGCGTACTGGAAACCAATCGAACCCGAGACCACTAAGTCCCGGCCTCCAGCAGCGCTACAATGCGTACTGGGCGCCAAGCCAACATGCATAATATAATCAACTAACCGCCTCGCAGGGCGCATCACAGCACATGTCTATAGTTCTAACCCAAGCACAATCACAGCCACATGAGTAGTTTGCCAAGCCGTTACCCGACCGCGAGTCGGACACGGGGCATACAGGGACAATCCATACATGTGAGTCGTGCTCGTGTCCTCGGAGGTGTGGATGACCCATCCGAGTTGTCCGATACGGTCTATCCCAGTATCGGACCAAGCTATCCTAAGTTATCATCATGGCAGATCTACTACTAGGCTACACTAATCATGGTTATAAAATTTACAAGTACAAATTAATTAAATGAAATAAAATCCAGGAGAGAGGACAAAAGCCGTCGATGAGCAAGGGATACTTGCCTAGAGGGCTCGGCTAGGTAAGCAAGTCTTCGGCGATCTGGATCCAAGCTAGCACGTCAATCGAGATCCTCAGAACACACAATAAATAATCATCAGCACCAAATAGTAAAATAATAGAATAATCACAAGAGATGACAGAAGGCTATATCGTACGGGTCCCGCAAGCAGCGCAGGAATCTGGCACGGAAACCGAGGCACGTGGACCGATACGGGCACGCAAATCGAGGCACGCACGTATATCGAGACGCGTACGAGAATCGAGAGAACACGAATATCGAGACGAAAGAGAAACATAAACGTGCACGTAAATCGAGACGAACCAAGGTCCAAGGAGCACGTAAATCGATGCAACACATAAATCGATGTGTGTACGCAAATCGAAAAGGTGCATAGTCCAATGCGGCACACAACCGAGGCGGCACGCAAATCGGTGCGTGCACGCAAACCTAGGTAACACAAGATACAATGTGACACGCAAAGCGATACGGCACGCAAATCGGTGTATGCACGTAATCGAGGCGGTACGGGTCACGAGGAAGGCACAAAGGCCGAGACACGAGGATCGAGACAACGCACCAATCGAGGTAGCATGTTGCCCGAGGCAGCGCGGGGCTCGAGGCGTCCTGCTGCCCAAGGCAGCACGTGGATCGAGGTGCACGGAAAATGGGACAGCACACAAATCGAGGCACACATCCCGAGAAGCACGGGAAACGAGGGAACATGCAAGTCAAGCGTGCGCGCGGCCCGAGGAGAGAGCGACTCCCACTGTACACTGCTCGAGTAACGCGGGGCCCAAGGGCGACCCGCCACTCGAGGCTGGCGCGGCCAGCGAGGCTCGACGGCGATGATGGTCGCCAGGAAAGGAAAATGGAGGGAAGGCGGAGGAGTACACAGAGAGGGGCGGAGGAGCTCGGAGCTCGGCCAGGTCGCGGCAGCTCCGGGCGGAGGAGAAGACAGAAGGAGAGGGGAGGCCGGAGGAGAGGCTTACCGGCATCGGAGCTAGGGTCGACGGCGGCGGCAGGGGGCTCGCGGCGGAGGCCGGCCGTGGGGGAGACAGCGGCAACAGCGGAGGGGGGATGGAGATGGCGACGATGATGATGGTGGCGGCAGGAAGTGGTGGCGGAGATGATGACGGTGGTGCTGGCGACCGAAGGGAGCAGCCACGGCGAGGGGGTGGCGGTGACCGGCCATGGAGATGGTGGTGGAGGGAAGCAGTGGTGGTGGAGGTGACTGATGGCAGTGGCGGTGGCGGTGCTGGAGGGTGATGGCGGCGGTGGTGAGGGCTGGAGACGGGGGCGATTGTGGCGAGGGAGGCGACGGCGACGATGGGGGTGGTCGTCATGGCGGTGGTGGCTGAAGTAGTGGCGGCGGCTACAGTGGTGGGCGACCGCAACCATGGGAGGAGGCCGAGAGGGGGGGTGAGGGGAGCTCGAGAGAAGGGGAGAAAGAGAGAGTTGAGGGAGAGGGATGATGAGCTGAGAGAGAGAGAAAGGAATTGGGGGGGGGGTGTTCTCCTGCCGACAGAGAGGGAGGAGAGAGGAAGAGTGTGAGAGTGGGAAATGTGAGGAAGGAGAGAGGGAGTTAGGTTAGATATTTTGGGAGGGTATAATTGGAACAAGAAAATTAATAATAACATTAATAATAATAGAAAAATTTACCTCCAATAATTTAATAATAAAATTTTAACAATACCAAATTTTAAAATCCTCGTAATACAATAATACGGTCATATACGTATTTCAAAATAGGAACATTACAAATGTTGTTGGATGTAGTAGGCGTATCGTTTTTCTTTCAGATCAAGGCACCGGTTTAGTTTCTGAAGTTCCCAAAGTGTTTCCTACTGCTTACCATAGCTATTGCTATTATCACATGAAGAATAACATACCACTGAAGGAGAAAGGAAATGAAAGAGTGTATCCGCATGTACTTGAAGCTTGGAAGCAAGCAGTATATGCTCTAACTCCAGGTGTGTAAATGAGACAGATATATGCAGCTTTTCTGTATATTTTTCTTTATTTTAACAAGTAGAATGAACATTCTTCGTATAAATAACATGGAGAATGTCATTCTTCGTGTCGATTTAAAACGGAGAATGATATTATCTGTTTTAAATTATACACAGAATGTCATTCTCCGTGTCATTTAGAACGGAGAATGTCATTCTCCGTTAGTTTAGAATGGAGAATACAATCCTCATGCGTTCTAACAATGGGAATGACTATTCTCCGTCTTATTCTCCGTGTTATTCTCCGTTTAAAAATACACGGAGAATAACATTCTCCGTGTTAAATTAAACGAATAATGGTCAATGTTTTTCATGTGCTTGTTCCTTGATTTTCATCTTTATTAATTAGTCTTTTTTCCCTGTATAAAGGTGGGTATAAACAAGCAATTAAGAAGATTTATGATCTGAATTGTGGTCATGTTATGAAATGGATGGATAAACAAAAGCCTGAAAATTGGTCAAATGCATTCTTCTCGGGATGTAGATACGGTGAGGTTGCTTCTAGTTGTGCAGAGTCATTCAATGCATGGATAAAGGCTGAGAAAAAATTGCCTATATCAGCAATTGTAAATGTCATCTGTGTGAAGATGATGAAGATGATCTCGGATCGCCACAAGGATGCAAGTGATTTCAATAACATATTGACTCCATACGCCGAGAATATGCTGAAGCAGCTTACAGATGATGGCATGTCTTATAAGGTATATCGGTCTAGTAATTTCGAGTTTGAGGTGATGGCAGATACTTTCTTCCACTTGGTGAATCTTCTTGATTGGCATTGTAGTTATCGTAGATGGAAGGTATATGGATTCCCATGCAGCCATGCAATCCAATACATCAGATTTGGTTCAGGCAAATCCGTCTACGATTTTGTGGAGCAGTATTGGACATCAGATTTCTACCAGAAGCTATATTCATGTGCTATTCGTCCAGTTCTAGATTCTGGAAAACAGTTTAAAAATAATTCAACTGATTTGGTCCTACCCCGTTTTCCGAAACGGGGTCCCGGCCGACCAAAGGTGGACCGTTATAAGAGCAATTATGAAAACAAAAAAAAAGAGAAGAGGAAGTTTAGGTGCCATAATTGTCTTGAATTAGGTAATCACAATCGCAGCACTTGCCCTCTCCCCCCACGTGCTTATACGGTGGTCGAGGAGGCAGTGCCCCTCGTTAATACATATACATATATTCTTCCTTTTATATAAATGTTTTTCCATACATTTCTTACAATTTTGATATCAGTGGTGCTATTTTAAAGTCTGTTATATCTAATGTTTCACAGTTTTTGAATGCATAATGACCATTCTCCGTCATTCTTAGACGGAGAATACCATTCTCCGTTTCAAATTACACGGAGAATAGCATTCTCATTTGTTCTAACAATGAGAACGTCATTCGCCGTATAATTTCCATTCGTTAACACGGAGAATGATATTCTCCGTTTCAATTTAACACGGAGAATGACATTCTGTATGTTAGGTGACACAGATAATGTCATTCTCCGTTTTAGCTGACACGGAGAATGACATTCTCCGTGTCCATTTAAAACGGAGAATGACATACTCCGTGTCAGGTGACACGCAGAATGACATTCTGTGTGTTAGGTGACACAAAGAATGTCATTCTCCGTGTTATGTGACACGAAGAATGTTATTCTCCGTGCTAGGTGACACGGAGAATGACATTATGTGTGTTAGGTGACACAAAGAATGTCATTTTTCGTGTTATGTGACACGGAGAATGACATACTCCGTGTCAGGTGACACGGAGAATGACATTCTGTGTCTAGGTGACACACAGAATGACATTCTATGTGTTAATCTCATTCTCCGTGCCATTCTCCGTGTAATTCAGGACGGAGAATGATATTCTCCGTTTCGAGTAACACGGAGAATGGAATTCTCATTCGTTTTAATACTTGGAAATCTATTATCCGTTTTAACTTACATGGAGAATGAACATTCTCATGCGTTATAACACTGTAAATGCCATTCTCCGTTTAATTCAACACGGAGAATGACATTCTCCGTGTTGAATTAAGCGGAGAATGGCATTTATATTTTAATTAAAACAGAAAATGTCATATTCTAATGTGTACTTTAATTTAACACGTAGAATGAACATTCTCATTTGTACTGTGAATGTCATATTATCCGTGATTTTATTATAGAATGCACCGCAGATGTTACAAAGTATACAGACAGAAAAATGAAATTGAAACAGAAATTATAGAAAGAAGTTCTTTTATTAATATGTGTTCAAAGGATCTATTACAGATTCAGAAAGACTCATACTGTTCTTCTACAAACGATCTATTACAAAGACTCATATTATTCTTAAAGAAAGCATTTATTACAAATTCAGAAAGGCCTAAAGAAGCATACAAGCGGGTTTATCTTCACAGAAGTGCAACCCTTATTCCTCCTTTCCTGTACCCGCAACCCAGAATACCGGAATGAGCAGGACAAAGCACAACTTGTGGCTCTTCCGGAATAACGGGTGGCTCTGCCAAGGGAATGCTAGACCGTTTCTGAGAAGGGCATAGCATGACACCCCAACTTTTTGACAAAGCACGAGGACTGCCAAGATGTTGTTCAGGTTCGAACAAAGTCTTCCAATGCATCTCGAGATTCACTACAACGTGTTCTTCTACAAGGACATAACTACTTTGAACGAAGAGATCCACAGCCAATAGCCAACTGATGTCAGGCTATTCTCCTCTCAAAACTAAGTCAGGGTCGTGCATAATGGAAATGCTATGAAGATGATGGAGTTTGCTCCTCAAGAAAGCCTTTTATATAGGACATACTGTCCAATAAATGCAGATGAACCTAATAGCCAGCATAATGAATCTCATTTAATAGGTTCATTCCGCAAACTACTCAACTTTCCACCCCTCCAATAAAGAAGGTGGCATTTAATAGTTGTTACAAGTGTAATTTAAAACGGTCAATGGTCTATCATGCATTGAATGACCATTCTCCGTATTAAATGATACGGAGAATGACATTCTCCGTGGTAAATAACACGGAGAATGACCATTTTAGTGTTTTAAAACTAAAATGAACATTCTCCGTTTAAAAACACGAAGAATGGCATTCTCCGTCGTACTTAAAACGGAGAATGGATTCTCCGTATTAAGTATGACGGAGAATGACATTCTTCATTTTTTTAAACGGAGAATGTCCATCCTTGTGCATTTTTAACACGGAGATTGATATTCTCCGTTTTATTTAACACGGAGAATGGTCATCCTCTTTCGTTTTAAAATTGGAATGACCATTTTTCGTGTTATTTAGCATGGAGAACATTCATTCTCCTATAAGTACAATAGAGAAAGAACATTCTTCGTGTTCATTAACACGGAGAATGGCCATTCTCCTTGTATTTTAACACGGAGAATGACATTCTCCGTTTTAAATGACACGAAAAATGTGTCACGACCCGCACCCGCTGTACGGGTACGTGTGCATAACAACGTCCAGCCCTCACCGTAAAAACGACGTGGAACGCTGTAGGTTTTCTACTCTAACAACAGTTTATATATATATCAAAAACCTGTCGAGAATATGGTCAACTCCGAACGGAGGACAAGCAATGAATATATATGAGTGCTCAATCACAATTCTAAGATGATAAAGTAAAGACTGAAAGATAAAGACAACAAGACGATAAAATATAACCAGTCAAGTCCAACACGAAGAATATATAAGTCCAAGTCTCTAATACAATCCAAAATAATAACAGTCTCAAAAGTA